>DF243161.1:0-14316 GCA_000507305.1 Breviolum minutum Mf 1.05b.01 | reverse complement strand
CGTAGCACTTTGAACGCGGGTTACATTCGGTTTGGGCATGTGTAAAGTATGTACCGAAGCAGTCCATTCCGTAGTACTTTAAACACGGGTTACATTACAGGTTTGGGCATGTGTAAAGTATAGTACCGAAGCAGTCCATTGCGTAGCACTTTGAACACGGGTTACATTAGGTTTGGACATGTGTAAAGTATGTACCGAAGCAGTCCATTGCGTAGAACTTTGAACACGGGTTACATTATAATCACAGGTTTGGGCATGTGTAAAGTATGTACCGAAGCAGTCCATTGCGTAGCACTTTAAACACGGGTTGCATTAGGTTTGGACATGTGTAAAGTATGTACCGAAGCAGTCCATTGCGTAGCACTTTGACCACGGGTTACATTCGGTTTGGGCATGTGTAAAGTATGTACCGAAGCGTTGGACATGCGTGAAGTGTCTATATCATGCAGTGTATCATTCAGTATATTCAGTGCACAAAACGTGAGCAAAAACAACCCCCGCCTCCAGATGCACGAAACCGCACGCCCGTCTGAAAAAATGCGCGCGAACGAGGGGTCGGAGGGAACAACAACAACAACAACAACAACAACAACAACAACAGCGGCAGCAACAGCAACAACAACAATCGAAACGCAAAAAACCACTATCAATCTAATTCATCAACTGCCAAACCACCAAACCACGAACACCACAGCAGTGCTGTCAGCGCAACCTGGGATGCAAAGCAGTCCAAGGATAGGATGCAACCATCAGTCCTCCGTAAGAGTTTAGTGCTTCGGCTACCTCTCAAAAACTGCCTGCCACGAAAAAATGGCGTTCCAAAGTCACCATTGTGCCTGCATGCCATGAAAAGTGTGATCCTTTGCGTTTTCTTATCTTTATATATAGAATCTTTTCTTTTCCTTTATTTCCTTTCTTATGATGACTTCAAAACTGTAAAGCACAAGTTTCTCAACTAAATTTCCTTTGGTGAAGTTGATGACCACTTCAGGGGGAATTTTACATGGCTGCTAAGCAAAAGCGGATATTTTCATATGGATGTTTCCGAAAATAGTGGTACCCCCAAATCATCCATTTTAATTAATAGGGTTTTCCGTTATAAACCATCCAATTTGGGGTACCTCGTCTATTTTTGGAAACCCCCTTTTATCCATCCATCCCAAAACCAAAATGCTAAACCCGTTGCTGACGATCCAAGACCAGACTCCAAAACACCACTCTGTTTTGGGGAGCCCATGGATGCACCGATGCAACCAGGTGATCCAAGCGATGACTGTGGGCAGTGACGTGAGTTCTTTATTTCCGGATGTGGTGAATTGTATGCAAACCAACAGCATGGATCTCAAGTTTTTTGGTTGGCACTGAAGTGAGTTGGGGGTGGTTTTGATCAGTGAAACTGGGCTGGGGTGAATTTTGGTTCATTTTCACTGGTATAAAAAAACTTTGTTTGGACAATTTGGAGAGGAAAGAGGGGGGAGGGGTGTGGGAAGGGTACCCTGCCAGGTCGCTTCTTCGCAAGGTTGGGGGGAGTTTGGGCATGGTGAGACATGGTGAAATCGCTCAGGAAACTGGTGTACCTTTATGTCATCAACTATGCCAAGGTGGCCCATCGTGATGGGAATGGGGGGTCCTTCAAGTGGGATTTCTTGGAAAGGAAAAGGAGCTTAAGAAAACACCAGATTTGTCCCCAACAAAAATGTGTAAACAGAAGCTGTTTGCCGCCGAAGATGAAAGCGAATATGATTTTTTTAAGATTCTCTTCTAGGGGGCAAATCTGTGTGGTTGGGGACCCTGGCTTCTGGCGCAATCAATGATTTGATTCGGATTCCAAAGTTGATTTAATTGCAAAGGTGCTAAGTGGGAATGAAAACCCATCCATGGAATACAGGGATGTCTCAAATGCCAAACAAAGTGCTGAAGTCTGTTTTTTTTGGTCCTTCCAGGCGCAACCAGACCTGGCTATTCTGGCAATTCACTCTTTTCGCAAGGACCTGCTTGAGAAAGGGTGTGACACAAATATTTCGAGGGTGTCCAGTTATCCTACCTGGGTTGGTTGCAAGACAGGATCGTTTCTTGTTTTTTTTTCATGAAGCTATTCAAGGATGTCGAAAATTTGTTGCCGATGGTGCCAGCTGGAAAGAGATAGTGCCGAAAAGTTAATTGCAAGTTGCAACTGTTGGTTGGTTGCTTTCCTTTTTTAAGAGGTTTCATCCGTATTTTTCTATTCTTTTGCGGATGATGATACAGGTTAGATAGCTGGAAGAAATTCTTCCGCTGGAACGAAGGTGCCCAACCACCGTTGTTGGCATCGGCCGAGGATGCCAATGACCCTCATAATCCCTTGCTGCGTGCCTTAGCAGTGTGGCAGCTCAGATAAAATCAACCCATAGATATGATACATATATACATGCGGAGCTAGAATCACCAAGAAAGTGATTTGGGATGAGCAGCAGGGGTTTGATTGTTGACTTTTCTCAGAACATCATCGTTTTTGCTACCATCATTTCTTTTGCTGACCTTCTGTGAGTTGTTCACGTGCTGAAACAATAAAGATTCCTGTTCCGAAATCTTCCGCAGAGATTTTTCCTGGGCTGGTCATCAACCATGATCGAATGTCATGAAATGATGCTGCCAACATGGATGAGTGGAATTTCAAAGTTAAACAGGGGGTTCCCTTACAACCGTGTTGGTGCCAAATTTCCGACAATTTCAAAACTGCCTAAACCAAGTCTGAAGATACTCATCCCACAACTGGAAAGGTGCGGACCATGGGATGCATAAGATTGGAGCAGATGACAGAGTATCTCTTGGAACCACTTCGCAGGTTTGGGGTTTTCTAAATTTCGGGTTTGCCAAGGGGGGAAAGGTGGGAACTTTTTGTTTGGGAGGCTTCTGAGTGTTGGTGGTTTATGTTTTTTTTTTCAGACTATTGAAGGTTTAGATGGTGGCATAAAAACTGGAGATGCCCTATACGCCCCTAAAAACAGAGAAGGGTCGTTTGAAACAAGAAGAGATGAAGGTCAAAATGGGTGTTTCCAAAAATAGGGGTACCCCCAAATCATCCATTTTAATAGGGTTTTCCATTATAAACCATCCATTTTGGGGTACCCCTATTTTTGGAAACACCCAAATGCTGTTCTGATTCTTCCACTCTCCACCTTGATGGATCCGGAGGAGTTGCAGCGACACAGATCCCTATGTTCGCAAAACTGCGACGATGTGTGTGGCCAAACTCTATGACATCAATCCTGAGTTGGTTGAAGATCAGGTGGGATTTTTTTTTCATCAGTTGGTCTTCACAGATCTAAAACTTCATGTGAAAAAGACATCTCAATTCTTTTTTTTGCAGATTTTAGAGCCATAGAAAGAAGCCAAACAGTTTTTTTTCATTTTTGTCACTTTTCCCTGATTTTTCTTCAACCCAAAATATGTGTCATGTTGGTGGAAAAAAATGGAGTCGACACCATTGGAAAGCAATATACCTAGACCCTAAACTGGCCTCTATTTTTGAAGGGCAAGTCTCCAAATTTCCAACAAAAACAAGGGTCATTTGGATCCTAAGAATACATATCCGAATCATACCTTTCCTGCACATTCCGAGAAGACTTGGAAAGTCTCCTTTCCACCATGGCAGGGATTCTTGGAGATCCTCCGTGACATGTTGGGAGATGCTAATCCGTTGGGGGTCCTGGGGGTTTGTGTGGATAGGTCTTGGGATATCAGATGAAAAAAAATACAAATGCATCAAAAAAGAAATAGCAGCTAGGAGGGGGCAAGGAAGGAACAACCAGCAGAAATAGTTGAGAGAAAACCTCTATCTCCAAAGATGGCCCCCAACAGTTTTCCCCCAAGCTCTCACAAACCTCTTCACAGGCCACCATGGGCCGTCCCATCCTTTCGGGCCACAGGATGGTAGTGGCCAATGCCGTCGCTTCGCTCTGCGAAATTTCCGCTTCAGCACGGCAGAACCAGTTGAAGTTGGATGAGGCCAAATGGGGGCATCTTGCATTGGACGGGGGGTGGACAATCAAAGGTGGATCGACAGAGTGAATCAAATGGAAGGAGAAGGAAGGAATGCAACATGGAGTTCTAGCAAAAACATGCTAAATCAGCCTTATTTCAAAAGCATCAAGGCGAAAGAAAAGACGGAAGTGCAACGTTGTGTGACCTTTGGGCAAAAAAACACTTGCCAGGACGTGATCTCCAGACTATTGCCAGCACTGAACCAGTGCTCAGCTGCTCGGTGGCAACAGGGTTGAAGAATTTTTTCAGCTGCCTCGCTGTCGCTGTTCCATCGTGTTGGGTGGAGAACCTCTGAGGAATGGGGGCAAGTCTTCATCTTGGATGCCTGGAAGCCCCAGTTTCGGAAATTTCGGTGCCAGGTTGAAGACTGTGGCTTATGGATCAGACAAATTCACACTTTCACTTGTTTGCTCGGACACTTCACACATGAAATCTCGCCCACCAAATTTTTTGCAAGACATGGTGAAAGACCTATGCCCCATATTTTTTCTAGATGTTTGTAACAAAGACTGTTTGAGAAAGTGGCTTCATCCATCTGGCCCCTGCTTCAATGTCTTCGCGGGACCCAGGCCTTGGCGCTCTACGATCCGCCCAACTCCAAGGTGGCCGAGGCGATTCTAGAGAAAGGCCTTGGGGGGGGGGAAGGGCAAAGGGTATGGGAGGCATTAGGGCAAATGAGAAGAAGGATGATGATGATGATGATGATGATGATGATGATGATGATGATGATGATGGCAGACGAAGACAGACAAAACAACCAAGGACAAAGACGACGACAACAGCAACAACAACAACAACAACAACAACAACAACAACAACAACAACAACAACAACAACGACAACAACAACGACAACAACGACACCAACGACAGCAACAGCAACAACAACAGCAGCAACAGCAACAGCAACAGCAACAGCAAGCCAATGACCATGACACAGACAAGGATGTCAAAATTATGAATAACTAATACCGGCAGCAGCAACAGCAACAGCAACCACCACAACAACTGCAGTTTGGTAAAGCAAAGTTCCAAGTCTTCCGAACATGACTTTGACTCTTCTCAATTTCAGGTTTTCGATGCTGTAAATATCAAACGATTCACCTGTTTTTTTTGGGATACCCAGGTGTTGTTGCCACACTTCATCACCACAACAGCGCGGTGCCTTCCTCACAGATTCCAGTGGGATGGGTGATAGTTGGATATGTGTTTTCAACATCTTCAAGATCTCCAAGACTTGCAACTTTGAAAGTTTTGAAAGTTTCGAATATTTGGCAATGTGGCTTTCTGAAAGGGTTTTCATCTCATCGTAGTGTGAAGGCTGAACTTGCAATCTTTTTTCTTCCTTTTGAGACGCCAATACGTATAGTTCATTGATGGTTGGCCATTTGGTGTATTTTTTTTGCCTACATAGACATATCTCCACGACATGACAATCATTCTTACTGGGCGTTTCCTAGAAGGTACCACCAACTAGCCCCTTCCGTCCCAGCTTCCTAAGGTTGTGTTGTCTGACCCTTGACTGCATTAGACACATGGTGCTGTGGTGTCTAAGGGGCAATGTGCCAAATCAGAGATATTGCATGTGATGTCGCGAGATTATAATCAATGACTTGTGTGGGATCTTTGCTGCCAGTTTTGTTGGTGGTAAAACTTTCGGAAAAGTTCCATACTGATGTTACCTGAGAGGAGTGTTGAAATTGGCTTTTTGTTTTGCCATCTGGCCACCACAGGAGATCAGCTATAAATTGCATGCATACCCACTGGCAAATGAAAGTTTAAGTTGAGATTCCATTTTCAAACATGTTTCATGTCATCCTGGTGGTGACGAGGAATCGCATCCACCCGGTTTTTCCCGGGGAGGATCCAAGCCACAAACCAATGCCAACGAGGCCATCAAGGTGATCATGAAGTTCATGGATCGTTTGTCCAGCCAAGAACTTGTATCTTGGCATACCACAGATGTCGTTATCAGCAAACATATGGGGTTACTGGGTTACTTATGAAATTCTAATATCCAGCTAAAACACTCCCAGGATTTTTCAAACACCTTCTCAAAAAGCTGCTGCAAAAATTTCCAGCTTTCATCCAAGGTAGCTGTGTCATCATAGCAGGAGGGTTTGGACCTGGGGCTTGCTTTTTTCAGGTGCGCTCAGTATGTCGGAAGATGACACCCCCGCTGTTGACGATGCTGTCAGCTGAGCCGGAGATTCAGTATGTCGCTTGGTCCCGGGTGTTGACTCTTTGGTGGGGTGAAATATGTGCCAAAAAAAAAAAAATATATAGGAAACAAAGATATAGGAAAAAAATATGGAGGTAAGGGTAGGGCAGGCAAAAAGGCGTGGGGAGTAGAAGAATTCGGGAGGTAATTCTTCATGATGGCGCTTTTGATTTTCCTTGAAAGGCTCGCATTCACCTCGGACCGAGGTGGTCATGCGCAACATCAACCTGATTGTGCAGAAGCAGCCCAACATGCTGCAAACTGATGTCAGATATTTTGTGTGCAAATACAATGATCCGCTCTATGTGAAGTTGGAAAAGATTGCCGTGATGGTCTGGGGGCTCAGATCTCGGCCCATTGCGGTGGCACCGAGTTTTTAGTTTTTCCAGGAGGGAACTGGCGAATCTGTGGCAACCAATAGCCTTCGTTGTTTAGGGTAATATAGGGGATGTATACTACCCGGTTGTATATGTGGGGATTTGTAATTAGCGCCATTAGAAGGAGATTCCTATTAAAACAACCAAGTATTCCATGGATTTCCTATCCGGTCGGTGTTTTTTTTTTTGCGTGGCTTAGGTGCAATTGGCCTCAGAAAGAAACATCGACCAAGTGCTTTCGGAGTTCAGGGAATATGCCTCGGAGGTGAGCGATGGGTTTCGGGCAGGGCAGTGGATGGGCGATGGATGGCGCGGCCTAGGTGGGGAAGTTGGGACCCCTTACCTTTCTGCCATAAATCTTGGTTCACAGTGGAAAATAGGAAAATCACCCCTTTCTAGTGAAAGGGAACAAATATTGGAGATACACCCATTTTCCAGTGAACCATGAGTATGGGAGGAAGGGTGAACATGTTGAGATTGGGAGTTTTTTCTGTTTTAAAATCACAGGTTGCATATTCTTGTTTTGCTTTTGTCATTTGTTTGCTTCCTGCTTGCGTTGTGTTTTGTTCTTTGAGTGTTTGCTGGTTTTTGGAAGTTTCCGAGGAGTTTCCACGTTTTTTCGGTAAGGCCACTTTTTTTTCAGGTGTAGCGGCCCAAGCAGTCAAGGCTACCATACAAGCTCTAAAAAGATGAGAGAACAGAGAACATTTTTGGTAGTTTTTGAGGTCCAACTTTTTAACTCACATCCAACCAACTAAACATCCAGCTTTTCACCTTTTTCAGCCCACCAAATGAATAAGCCAATTTTCATTCCATCACAGAAAAAAAAACCCAACCCCTGCATTGCCATGGGGTCCTCTCTTCCATGGACAGTGGGGACGAGTTGTGGGAAGACCTGTTGCGCCCAGTGTTTCCCTTGCCACGTTTGTCCCGATCTCGTCGGGTGTGTCCCGAGTGTCAACCACTGGTCGATGGGGCACCTGGAAAGAAGTGGAAACGCTTTGCAATGTGCCCTCATCGTTGGAAGGAAGGGGCACGCTTTGGAAGAGTGAGGAAAAACCTCAAGAAGGAGAAGATGCTTGGCTGATTTGTTCAACTGAAACAAGAAAACGAGTCGAGATACTACTGTTTCTGTATGGTTTGCATCGAATTCCTAAGGGACTCTATTTGGTAGTTGTTTGTTTTTCAGACTTCTCTTTCATGGCTTCCCGGCTTCAGGGTTTCTCGAAGTTCAACCCATGGAAATCAACCTTGGTCTGGCAGACTAGTTTAGTACTGAAACTAGTCTGACATTCCAAAAAATCCCAGATTTCACAAATGCTCATTGCTCATTTTTCCAGCAAATTGTCTCATCCATCAGCATCCTGTCAAAGGAAGAGCTATAGCCACATTGCCATGGTGAAGCGTGGCGAGAGAGCCAAGATAAAGCGAGTGAAATGGTTCTTGGCTTCAAAATCTAAATTGGTGAAATCAACAACTCGGAATTTTCTCTCTAATCTTTGCTTCAAAAAGACCAAAAGGGATTTTGTTTTGGCTTTTTTCCATGGGATTTTTTTGAAACTGCAATGATTAGGAGCTTTTTGTAAGATCTGTTGCCAATTTTTTTTGGGAGTTTCTTTTCATTCCAGACATGTTGGAAGTGCAACCCTATAGCCCCTAGGGAAGATGAAGTTGAGGAAATCACAGCATTGTTGTCTCCGTTTCCTGTCCAGGTTAGCCAGATGTGTTCATGGCCTTCGGGAAAGAAATTGCCCCCAATGCCATGGTTGCAAACATGGTAAGCTTCGCTTTCGTTGCCCAGACTGCAGGGAAAGTTGTCCACATGGCCACTTCATACGACACTGCCGCATTTGCTCTGGATGCAAGCATGGGGTCCTTCGTGACAGTTGCAAGGTTTGCCGTGGTTGTGAACACGGCCTCCTTCAGACAGCTTGTAAACTTTGCAATGCTTGTCCACATGGTCGGCTTAAATGGGGATGTACTCTCTGCAGTCAATGTCCACATGGTCAACGCTTGCGGCAGAACTGCCCACAGTGCCGAGGATGTCCTCATGGGAAAGTTTGGGAGCATTGCACTCAATGCAACCAATGTAAGCATGGGCTACACAAGGTGAGTTGTAGAATATGTCATGGATGCCCTCATGGAAAGCTTCCTCGTTTTTGCAACGAATGCAAGCCCTGTCAACACGGGAAAGACAGAGCACATTGCCAAGAATGTGCAGGATGTCCCCATGGGAAGCTGCCTCACAACTGCAAAGAATGCAGTGGTTGCCCTCATGGAAAAGTGAAGCGTTTTTGTATAGACTGCAATCCATGTCCGCATGGAAAGCGGAAGCAAAACTGCACAGACTGCAATACCTGTGAACATGGCAAACTGCGGCATTCATGCAGTGAATGCCTTGCTTGTCCTCATGGGAAGCTTAGGCGTTTTTGTGCCACTTGCAACCCATGTCCTCATGGCAAGCTGAAGCAAGCCTGCACTGAGTGCAAGGCATGTGAACATGGCAAGATTCCCAACTCTTGTGCTTTATGTAATGGCTGCCCTCATGGCAAAATCCGCCGTTTCTGTGGTAGTTGCAATCCATGCCCACATGGCATGCCCAAGCAGAAGTGCCAGCAATGCCACTCCTGCGAGCATGGCAAGCGCCGTGCGGCATGCGCTCAGTGTAATGGTTGCCCACATGGGAAGCTGCGCCGCTTGTGTGCCATTTGCAACGACTGTGGCCATGGCAAGCTGGCCTTCAATTGTGGAATTTGCAAGGCGGCCAAAATGGCCTCTTAGGGCGAAAATGGCTGAGCATTGTTGAAGATGCCAGGTTCCAGTATATTTAGATGACATACATCATATAGATCATAAGTATCATAAGTTAAGGTGGAGTTGGAATTTGGAATGTCCGAATTCAACAAATTAATCAAGCCATAGAAGTGAGACAACAAAACATGATATGATGCCCGGAAGGATGCTTGCAAACTCTTTCTGGAATCTTGGAACATGTGTCCAGGATGTAGCTGATCTTGCAATACATTTACAAAGGCAGCTTGAACCACAGCAAATGAACAGAAACTGTGGTTGTGTAGATAGTTCTGCCTGGGCCCGAACAGGATTCCTCGTCGCAGATGCACGTTGAAAAATTGGGGGTGGATGGACTGGTGGAATTTGGGTTTCACCAAAGTTTTTTCGTTTTTTTTTTGAATTGAAGGCAGCTATTTTCTTTTGATTTTTACAATAAGGTGTCATGGTGATGGCATGGTTTTTCAGAATCATAGGGGATGGCATTTGGTGTAGGTTTTCCTGCAGAGATTTCCGAAAAAAACAACATTTGAAACTGGTGAAACAGGTTGACATCACTGTGGTGCGGCACTCTGTACGCGCCATTGGTCAGGTGGGGAGCGCCAGTGTTTTGGGAGCATAGCGAATGAGAAAAGACATCTTCATAGACTCAGAGAGTCAGAGAAAAAAACAAACAACATAGAGAAAAATAGATAAACGACATATAAGACATTTTGTTGGGGGGGCTATTGAAATGGACTTCCCAGAACAAACAGCCAGATTTTTTTGTTTGTTTCTTGGTGGCGTTGCTGAGCCCCGCCCCGCCCCCTTTTTTCAGCGGGAAAAAGGGGGCTTTTTTCCGGCTGCAAAGCTCGGGTCAGGCAGCCATCAAGATTGATCGCGCGGCGGAGCGCTGTGTAGATTGCTTGTTGGAGTTGATCAAAACCAAGGCGCTTTTGGCCGAATCTTTTGGTGTGAAAAAAAGTTCCACCTGAAAAGATTATCGGGTATATGTGGTGACGGCCTTAGGGTTTTCAGTTTGCAATTGTGATTTCCGGGATGTAAGGTAATTGAAACATGATAAATGTGTCCAAATTACACGATGGTTTTGGTGGTTTTGTGTTTTTTTTTGTTTTTGACCCCTGGGCGCATTTTCCCTGGAAAATTTTTCACCTCCCATCGGTCAGGTGAATTATGTGGTGCAGGAGGCCATCGTGGTCATCCGAGATATCTTCCGAAAATATCCTGGGAAGCGCCTTGGGCACGTTGGGTGGTTGGTATGATCTAACGAGTCGGTTGGTTGGTTGGTTGGTTGGTTGATTGATTGATTGATTGATTGATTGATTGATTGATTGATTGATTGATTAGCATTCCGGAAGCTAGAAATGTAATATTGGTGCTAACTGCTGGGTGGAGTGTAGATCCAAGGTTGATTAATTAATTGGTTGCTTGATTGGTTGATTGCAGACTCTTAAGGCAACAGGAGATGCATTTTTTTTGTCGTGTTCTTGGAACTTGAGAAGTGATGTTAGATGGCAACATTCTAGGGATTCTCAGTCTGCTTTTTTTAGAGAATGATGCAGAATGGATGAAACCAGAAACCGGGAGCGGTTTGAGCGACTTTGCTGTCATGGTTCTTTTCTTCCTGGTCATTCCATGTCATTCTACCAGACATATCAATACGTATTCTGTAGAGATCACCCCGACCCTCAAAACCCCTCGCGATGTAGATCTCCATCCTAAGATTCACATGTTCTCTTCAGAATCACATTTTTCTCGTGAGGTATGAGATCATCATCTCAGACCTCTGCGAAAATTTGGATAGTTTGGATGAACCAGATGCCAAAGCGGCTATGATTTGGATCGTGGGGGAGTATGCTGAAAGGCACCTGGCTTGCAACTCTTTGGGCTGGTGAGAAGCATTTTCGATGGTTGATCCTTGGGTTGTCCTGTTGATTGATCTTCTTTTTCAAAACAGGTGGGTGTATCGGTGGCTCATCAACTAGCAACTAGACAATCTTTTCAGACAAGTAGAAAGAAACTTACATACGCTAACGTAAGGCCTCAACACCCGAAATATTGAATACGTGTGAATGCTAGTATGGCCGCATGGCCAAAATTTAGAATCATGTCCTTATCCAAAAGAAAAACATAGGATCAGGTTGGCCATTTTTGGTTTACACCCAGTTACACCCTGAAAACTAACATATCCCCTGAAAAATTGTGGGTGGGAACATGAAAATTCCGACTTTTCAGGGGACATTCGTTCAGTTTCGGGGGGAAAAAACCCTTTCAAAAACCCTGGTGGTTTGGGATTTTAATTTTTCTACAAGTCGGTTGTTTCATACCTGCAGGATCGACAACAGTGGTGAGCTTCTTGAATCCTTCCTGGAATCTTTTCACGAGGCAGTTCAGGGAGAGGTAGTTTGGTGTGACTTTTGATTTCCATACTACGCCAGAAAATCCCCCCTGTTTGAAAAAATATGGGAGAGGGTTTTGAAAGTCATGGGGCAGATTACAGTAGATTGAAGATTAGAGCGAGGCAAAGAACTATCAAAACTCTCCAATCGACCTTTTAAAGGGGGAATCCTTATGATTGGTATATAAATCCCTACTATTAGGTTTATGCGTTCTCAAATTATATGGAAATAATGGGTGTTGGTTTTTTACCCTCGGCAGCACGGCTGAGAGTAGGAGCCCGCTTCGGTGCAACATCAGATCCTAACAGCGACAGTGAAGATGTTCCTGAAGGTTCCGCAGGCGTGGAGAGAATTGTTTTTGAGCCCATGGATGGATGGAAATACTGTTGATGGAAGAAATCCTGCACCAGTTGATATGGTAGTTTATCCCATTATTTACAGGGTATTATACATCCCAGGTGGTTGTTTGGGATTTCTGAACCATCAACAGTAGCATCTTTTTTGTTTGGAGTTTTTGAATAAGACAATTCGATAAAGATCATGAATCATGATGATAGATGCCAAGGTATGCTGATGAATTACAGATAGATACTAGGTTGTAAGTAGAAAGACTCCAACACTTGATTTTGACCTTTTCAATTTGACACTTCGGATAGCTTGCATATCTTCAGCCTTCAGCCTTCAGCTGGCCAGTCTTCCAAGCAGCTGGTGGGCCGCGTCCTCAAGCTGTGCACGGATGAGAGCACCAACCCGGATCTCCGTGACCGCGGCTACATGTATTGGAGGACCGGTGGAGTGGGGCCTTCCCATCACCAGCTAGTCGTGAAAACAAGAAACACTTAAAGAATAACTGGGCCGAATAGCTGCATGGTTTATGGTTTCTCGTTTCTTGAAATGTTCTGGAAGTGCTTTTTTGTTTTCTCTTTTTATTTGCCTGAGGATTTCTTGGCATTGACAGGTTTCAAGTGTGACCTGGGCACTTTTCCAAACATTCAAACGTCACTGATGGTATCTCAGGATGCTGAGCAAATCTCCTGACGTGGCCAAGCAGGCGTTTCGGGGTACCAAAGTCCCACACTAAAAAAATGGGCAGACTCTGAAGGGTTGTTGTTTTGGATGCTGTCCCAAAAGCAAAGAACTAGCCAATCTTTGTGGATGTTTGATAATTTTGATAGAACATTTTGGGGAAATTCTTTGAGAACCGATACGCGGAAACTGTTTGGTTCCAGTTTTTGAGAATCATTTTTTTGAGCGACTTGGAGACTCTCACAATCCACTTTACTGGCCTCTTGAAGAAACAACAAAAAAAAGGCCCACAGAGGCAGCTACCGGAGCTGCAAGGGCTTTGTCGTTTACAGGTGTTTTGCAGTCCATTATATTACTGTACCTATTTGGGTGAACGTATGGTAATTTTGAGGGATTTCCCCTTTTTGATAGTGCATTGTTTGGGTTGGTAATATAATGACCCCTGTTTTGGAATGTATGTTTGTCTTACATCTGGTGGTGAAACCTCGCCTCCTTTTGACCTCTTGAAGGTGGTCCTTAGTGAGAAACCTACGATCAGTGAGAATCCTTTCGTCCGGGGCTTCCTGCAGTGGGAGGAGGGTGCTGAATTGATGTCCTTTTCCAACTACTTGGTTCCTGGCTTCTCAGTACTACGTAGGTTTTGTTGTAGGGCGAAGGTCGTAAACGGCGACCTGAAAACTGATACCTGCTCGGTTGAAGTTGATGCCACAGCAAGACATTTGTGACACGTCTTTTGACCAGGTTCTCTTGGCCAATTTTTGCCGGAGTTTTCCATGATACCCATGTGAGACAACATGAATGATTCTCCTAACTTACCCCTATTTTTTCAGCTCCCCATGACACTCAAAAATCACTTGGAATCAGAGAATCACACACCTCAGGCCTTGCAACCTCGTGTTCTAGATCGCCTAGTGGCCAATATTTCTACCTTAGCATCGGTGTACCACCAGGCCGGGGAAAGGGGTTCCAGGCAGGACAGCAGTTTGGTTAGCTCATTATGGGTGATTCATGTAGTTGAAATCTGGAACAACCAAGGTTTTCGCTTCACTGCTGATTGGTGAAGGAACCATTTAGTGAGGTATTTTGGTAGGGTTTGTCCCCTTTGACTCAATGTTGAAGTGGAATTTGCTGAGAAATATGAACGAATTTTGAGCGTATAATACGAAGGATCCCAGATGAAGAGACCAGATTTCATGCCATTTCAGATTCTTCAGATACACAAAGTCGGGGTTCGAAAAAGATGCACAGTATTACTCCAGAAGCCACTATATAGTGTTTTTCAAGTCCCCGGTTTTTCAACCGCAGAAAAAAAACATCCAGGTGCCAGAAGCCTTCTGTGACAACAATCGTTGGGGAGGAACCATGGAGCAGGAGGATGATATCGAGGTCGAACTGCATTTTTCTTGTGGGCTCTTGGTGGAGGTTGCCTTGACCCTCCTGAAAAGATGGGCCCCTACTAGTTACAAATGGAGGTATATCTG
>DF243160.1:5362-40599 GCA_000507305.1 Breviolum minutum Mf 1.05b.01 | reverse complement strand
GAGTGATGATGATGATGATGATGATGATGATGATGATGATGATGATGATGATGATGATGATGATGATGATGATGATGATGATGATGATGATGATGATGATGATGATGACGATTAATGAAAATGATCATTATGATGATTCATAATAATCACACAATAATCATCATACACATCGCTTCTTGAATCTTTTCCACCATTTTCTTCAGTTTCCTCCAGCATGAAAATTGGACGAAGCAGCTCCCTCTCCAGGCACTCGGAATTCAGGAGGCCATAGTTTGTTGCAATTGGCCTTGGAGCGCGGAAAGGAGCAATGTGCACAAGTCCTGTTGCGTGAGGGTGCCAGATGTCAAGATGATGTCAGCAAAAAACCCTGATGTTTCATGAGATGATGTCATACAAAGGGAATATACACACACCCTAGTGAAAGTAGATGCTCAGCCACCCCCAAAAGGTGGCGATTTGTAAAGGGCCATGGATAAACCAATACATTGGAGTTGCGCCATCTACTTTTTAGGTGGTATAGATGAAAGAGGGATGCAAAGAAAGAATGACGTTCAAATCAATATTTGATCGAGGAATCTTCGATATCTTAACCATTTTATGTGCCATTGGATGACTGGGATATCTCATCTGGTGTATATAATCTATATCTGGATCTAACCATCAACAGCAGCAGTGACTATAGAAGATCCGTACCTCAAAAAGATCTAGAAGTATCAGAAAACATTTTTCAATCAGATCCATCCCTTCCACCAACTTCAACAATTTCCTACCGTTTCATCACCACGCGGCGGTTGAAAATTTCGATTCGCGTGGGGGTTTTGGTCAAGCCGAAGCCCTTCACGGGGGAGCCAAAGCTGCCGTAGCGCCTTCTCGTGGGGTGGAAAATGGAGGTTTCCCTCCCTGGTGAGCAATGATGTTTGGGCCCCAAACGGTTGGTTGTTTTCTGGGTAGAAAAGGGGGGGATGACATCCTAACCGGTTTCTGTGGGGATTATTTCATAAAACCATGAAATATAAGGATCCCTATTGATTAAACAACCAGGATTCAATGGAAAGTAAGAGGTTTTTCTCCCTACTCTCTGTGGTGAAAGGGAGAGGGTTTCATCCTCCCATGACAGAAATGATGTAACTTTGAGAAACGTGATCTTTTTGGGAAAAAACGGTGAAATCATGGGCCACCAGCGAAATCGGGCATTTTGTTGATAAGCTCCCGAAAGCAGAACAGGTTGTGATTTGAATCTATTTTAAAGGAGTGCAAATCGCGGATGGGGGATGCAAATCCGTCTCCGTTTCAGCGTTTTGCGGCCAAAGGCGCCTGAGATGCAGGGAGCGTATGTGAAGACGTGTATTCGCTTCTGCCCCTTGGCAGGGCAAGGCTGTCCTTTTTTTGGGGTTTCTGACAACGCACGTCATCCTGACATATCCTGACAAAGTACTCCTTCCGGAAGTTGAACATTTCGCCCTTGAAAAATGATGGGACCGGAAGACGATCGTTTCCTTTCCTTTTTTTGTACCTCAAGCTCTTTTAAGTGGAACCGCGAAAAAGGTAAGTTGGGGTGGCATGGTATTGTTGTTGGTTCAAAAATCATGCTACAGGCGAGGTTGGTCGGTCTTTTTCCCTCACAATTCTTGCCTAGTTATAGTAGTTTTTCTGTACCGCGATGAAGATCGCTGGGGTTTTGGTGTGAAATCTTATTTTTGGTTTTTAGGACCAACTTGAGAAGTGGTTGTTCAGGGTACTCGAACTGAGGGAAACTGTTGATCTACGAGTTTGCCTAGTTCCAACTAACTTCTAACTCAAGTGAAGTGCAAGTTGTACAAACATGCCATATCAAGGAACAATTCTGGTTTGATATGGTTTGATGAGAGATATAATATTAAAATGATAGATTATGACAGTATATATTTATTCATAATCCAGTATATAACTCTCGTACAACCCTTCGAAAGAAAAGTGGACCATACCCGAGTTTGTTCACAGTGGTCCATGTTTTCTTAATACCACTTGGGTGGTTAATTCATGCTGCAGAAACAAGAGAATGATCTGGGAAGTTAAGTCTAACCCCAGTGCCCAAATTGGAGGGGTCAACAAAAACACATCACTGAATCACCCGCAGCGGCATTCAAAATTGAATAGCATAATTGGTGATCTATATAGTGATCAACTTCTTTTTGTTCAAAGTTTCAAAGTGGATTGCGATGGGTGATCCAAGTATATATGCATGTATATATATATACCCTCCCTGAAACTAACATAGACCCTAAAAATGGTGGTTTCCAAGTCCGGAATCTGCTTTTCCAGAGGGCCCCCATTTTCAGGGGCGAGCTGTTAGTTTCAGGGAGGGTATTATATATATATATGTACATGATATTCTACCCTCCAGTAAACTAACATAGCAATTAAAAATCCACCATTTGAAGATGTATTCCCTATTGAAAATGGGCATTTTCCATTGCTATGTTAGTTTACCGGAGGGTATATTTTATTTGAACATCCATCAACATTTGGTCCACCGCAAAAAATCCTGCGAGGTGAGATGCATCTGGTACTTTTTCCCATTACCATCGACGAGCAACCGAGGCAAGGAAACGGGGTGGGTCACTTTTTCAAACTCCCAAAACCTGCAGGTTTGGTACAGTATGAAACAAACCTAAAGGACATTTACATCAACATTCATGATTGAAATGCAGTTGAAATCCAATATACTATTGGACAGTAAAATCCAGAGACATCTATTCAAACATATTGCAGAAAATTGGTTTGACACTGAGATGAATCAACAGTTTCAACCTTTTTTTTACTTACCCTCATTTTCAGACATGCACATGATGTGACCATGTGACGGTTTTAGCTGCAGGAGTCCACACTAAAAACTGATAGGAGTCCATGGTGATTTAACCCCAAAAATGCAATCACTGGCTCAATGGTCTTTTGATACGTTTTCCCCTGGAGATTAGGCAACGGTGATTGTGAACTTACCTCCTGGGAACGATCACATATTCCCACCCAAGGCATGTTTGAGTCGATGATTTTCCTTTGAAGCTGGGATATGGACTTGTTCCCTGGAGGGTAAACTCTTTCCCTTAAAGTAATAAGTCTGATGCTGCCCAAATGACACGAAAATTCGGCTTTGGAAGCAGATAGGCTGAAGATGATTCCAAAAAGGTGAAGAAACGATGAATTTTATCACAACTTCCTAGTGGGCGAGGACTGGTGAAATAGTTNCATGGTGATTTAACCCCAAAAATGCAATCACTGGCTCAATGGTCTTTTGATACGTTTTCCCCTGGAGATTAGGCAACGGTGATTGTGAACTTACCTCCTGGGAACGATCACATATTCCCACCCAAGGCATGTTTGAGTCGATGATTTTCCTTTGAAGCTGGGATATGGACTTGTTCCCTGGAGGGTAAACTCTTTCCCTTAAAGTAATAAGTCTGATGCTGCCCAAATGACACGAAAATTCGGCTTTGGAAGCAGATAGGCTGAAGATGATTCCAAAAAGGTGAAGAAACGATGAATTTTATCACAACTTCCTAGTGGGCAGGACTGGTGAAATGTTCACTAGGTGGTGTTTCAAAGATTTTTTATTTTCACCCCTACTTGGGGAAATGATCCAATTTGACTAATATTTTTCAAATGGGTTGAAACCACCAACTAGTTCAAGTGGAGATCAAGTGGGATATTTCTCGACTTCTAGCTCAAGGAAATGATGAATTTAAAACCCGCAGGCATCGATGTTTTCAAGCTTGAATTATGGAGGGACCATAGCTAAAAATGAAGTTCTCACTCAAAACGTTGGACGTTTCCATTAACAGCACACAACAAGAGAAGAACTTTGGAACGATGGAATATGAACTGGAGGATTGAACACAGGGATCCAAAGCATTTCGAGTATTCTCACAGGGATGATCCAATGACCAGTTGGAATTTTCCCTTCCAAGTTGTGATGACTGCCATGCGCTGCCCCATATGTTTTTTTTCTACCAGGAGATGAGCCCCTAGTTAAAGATTTAAAGATGGAGTCATGGGGCCCCTTTATAAGTAGATTATAAGTAGGTTTATATAACCCCAAGAACCCTCCGGTAAACTAACATAGCAATGGAAAATTCACCATTTGAGTCGATGTATCTCCGAAATAAAGAATGGTGATTTTCCAGCAATCGCTATGTTAGTTTACCAGAAAATACCCATTGAAAAATCTCGGCCATTTTTTTCAGGGTACCCCCATGTCACCCTATTTATTTCACTGGTTTTTTCCTCCAGGGATGTGACTGAGCTAATGGACTTGGCGCAACGTGCGGATAGCACCCTCCGACCCCGTGTGGATCGGCGTTGGGGAGGCCTAAGGAGATTTTTCTCATGGGTTGAGAATTTGGTAACCACATGGGTGTTTCCTAAAATGGTGGTACTCCAAAAATGGATGGTGAAAATAATGGAAAACCCGATTAAAATGGATGATTTGGGAGGAAAACCCACTATTTTTGGAAACACCCACATGTGTATACGCTTCGAGTCGGGGGTGAATTTCAAGATGGCGATACGCTTGTTCAAACAAAAGATGGGATGTAGAGGTAGAGGTCATCGACGTGATCTACACTGCTGGAATGTAAGGTAGATACAGCGAAATAGCTTTAAGATTCAATAGGAGGTACCTCTTCCACAGCATCCGTCAAATTTCTGGTGTGTCCGCAATCAGCTGCTTGTATGTTTCTTTGCTCAAGGGTACAATAGGGTATTTGTTGATGTACAGTTGAACTGCTTTATATTTATTTCCATTAGTTGAACTGCCTTAGGAACACTTTCTTGTGGGTAGAACCGGCCAAAAGTCACACAGAAGTGTGATCTTATTTGGGGTATTGGACCTTGGATTTTTAATTGTGAAAACTCACAGAGCAGGCAGTGGAAAATGGACCTGGATGGAAGATGTATTTCCTTGTGAAGATGGGGACATGGTATTGCTACATTAGTTTACCAGAGTGAAATATTTCTCCTTCCAGGTGTATATTTATTGATGCCCTAAAACCCCTTGGTCAGACAATTGTTTTGATCAGGAAAGACCTTCTTTGAAGGGTCAAACCTCCAAAAGCAAAAAGGCAAAGGACAAATGAGGTATATCAATAAACAATTATATAAAAAAATGAAAGAACAAAAAACAATGTACTGCAATCTAATCTGTGTGATATATGTATAGATCATAATACATATGTATATAGTGTATATATATATATGTACGTATAAATACAGATAGGTAATTATTTATATATTTACATATTACATACACAGTGACACTGCCTCCAAACACCAAGGGGTGACCATGCATTGAGGTAATGTTTGGCCGCCTCTAGCTCCTCAAATGAAGGAGGTGCCAACAGTTTTTTTTGGAGCCCAGCTTGTTCGGAGGGAGTTCAGGTACAACAAACAAGGGTACGGTGTGGTTTACGAAGAGTGCTGAAATTTCTTGGGGTGAAGTCACCAGGGGAACCCTTTTAAAAAAGGCTCGCATCTTCAACATTGCAAAAGGAAAAGTAAAAAAGAATTGTGAGGTTGTAGGCTTTATGTCTAGCTTTTACATACTTGATCTATAAGTTGTGTGTTGCTGGAACTTCCGCAGAAAGGTGGTTGATTCATCTAGATCTTCCAGGACCAACTTGTGAGCTTGGTGTTTCGATTTTCGCGAGGTGCGGGACACCGTGACACTGCGTGTGGCATCCGCAAAAGTGGAGGAGTTGGAGGTGGGGAATGACGGATCGGCGGTGAAACAAAACCCTTGGGCATCAGTTTTTTTTTGGGTGGGTTGCGCAATGCCAACTTCACATGTTTTTTTTTTGTGGTACGAAACAGTCACATCTGAGTGCTGAGTAACTCGTGATGAGCAGTCATTCGCAGCCTGGATATGGTCATTTTCACGAGCAAATGAGAGGGCTTGGTTGGGGGTGGTTTCGCACCAGCCAGACATGGTCATCCGACCTTTTTTTTTGTTTCACGGGAAATTTTCAGAGGTATATAATCATACACCTTCCATTTTTGCAAGCAACATGTTTTTTCTGTGCCTGGTTGGGAAGCACAACATTTCCATGGGAAACCATGCTAGTAGGAAGGGTAGTACCTTGAGCTTTAGACCCTCACCGAGGTGTGTAGGAATAGTCCTTTACCCCTAAGAAACGGCATTATTTCATCAGGGCCGATTGATGTAAACTCGCAAGATTTCTTTTTGGGTTCAAGGAAATAAACTTTCAGATTGTTTGAGTCAGTTTTGGGAAGTACACAACCCTTTTAATTGGTAGTTACCAAAAAAAACCCTAAGAAAACAAACCAGGATTTTTGGATGGGATGGAATCAGTTTTTTTTTTTAAATAAGGGTTTCCAACCTGGATTTTTTTTCCGGGGATTTCTGCCTGCTCCTCGTTTATCTTTCCAATTCGTAAGGGAAGGTGTCTTTGTCTCGTCGGGCTGAAGCTTCAAAGATCAGCCCCTATTTATACACTTCCCGGTAAACTATAACATAGCCATAGGAAAATCCACGCCATTTTGATGGGTAATTTACAGTATTTACCAGGAAACATGGGGGATTTTCCATAGCTATGTTAGTTTACCGCACGGTAGCTACTTGCAATGTGTTGGGTGATCTGACCATTTCAGCCTTGAAGTTCTGAGTTTTTGCAGTTTTTTGTTCTCCAACGGCATCGATTACTTGATTTTTCTTTGGCCTTTTTCTGCCGTTTTGGGTGGATTTATGTTAAACACATCTCCTCTTAAATATTGAGGATCATACCTGGAAATAGTAAGAACCCTTAAGTGGCCATAGTGTTTCAGATCTCAAAGATCCCATAATCATGGAAGTGAAAAATGGGTCAATCCAATATTAGTTTCCTTTCATTTATATAAAGTGTAATTTTCCACTGAACCATGATTATTATCGGAGAAAGGGCAAGATGGTAAGCTGCAACCAACGAACCCCCCCAAACCCCCAAACTTTTGGAAAAGCTGAAAGGTTTGGCAGGACCATAGACAGGAATAACATTTCATAACTTCTCATTTCATAAGTTTCCACGCAGCGTAGTTTTGCGGCCGAAAATATGTTTTGGCAGGCCATTTGTGCAACTGATGTGTGCGGGAACCCGGTGCACAGCAACTTGTAGTAAGGGTGGTGGTGCTCTGACGTTGCTGTTGCCTGTGCTTCAGGCCTACAGCATTGAAACAGCATTTTCCGTCTCCATTTCAAAGCAGAGCAAGTGCAGTTGCTTTTAAATACCCTCTCTGAAACTAACATAACACCTGACACACTGGGGTTGGAAGATGAGTTTCCTTTTGGGGCCCGGCCTCCTGGCAGGTGCGAACTGTCAGTTTCAGGGAGGGTACATCTCTGGTAAAACTTCAAGAAGTTGTTGAGTTTCCAGATCTACTTCCCAGCTAACCAACACGTCTCAAGCAGCTTTCAGGAATGTCACTTTGGCATTGAAATTGCTGGAGCAGTATGTAGCACTGTGCAGCACTCGATGGGCTCGGGGTTGCTGCAACGGGAGTCCGGGTGATTGTCATCAACCTGCAGCTAGTTTCATAGCAAATTTCGTACACGGGGGGCCTGTCACCGGTTATAAGTGGAGGTATGGGGCCCCTATAAGTAGGGTGAAATTTCACCCCAGTTACCCCAATGATTTTCGGCCATTTTTGATAGGGGCCCAAAAATCACGTACCACTTATAGTGAGGCTACGGGACCACCTTAGTACCCCACCAAGAATCATTTGAAAAAAACCAGCATAGCTAGGTGGTGGTTTCAGATGTTCTTTATTTTTACCCCTACTTGGGGAAATGATCCAATTTGACTATGTAATATTTTTTCAAATGGGTTAAGCCACCAGCTAGATAGGAACTGATTTCTTTCGGGGCTTTAGAGAATGATTGGGGTGGGACTCTGTAGCTCAAAGTTCAGGTGACTGATGGCGATGACACGTCTGACATGTACTTCTTGGTAACACTGCGCTACAAGATTCTCATGGCAGCAGTTTAGATTTTAATATGTAAAACTATGTACAACTAACATGAATACCTGGAAATAGCCATATTTGAAAGGAGATACATTTTAAGAACCATCGTATTTTTGGTATCTATGTTTAATTTCGGGGGGGGGGGGTATTACAGGTTATTAAAAAGGTTCAAAAGTTCCTGTCCAATGGTTTTGTTTTTTTCCATCCAATCTTTGAAGGTTTTGCCTTCACAACGTTGATTTTTCAAACAAATTTCACATCATCCCGTTTTCTACTAGGTGATAGTTTCAAACAGGATCTTGTATTTTCACTTCTACTTGGAACAAAATGATCCAATTTGATAAGTACTTTTTCAAAGAGCTTGAACCCAGCACCATAACTTTTCCCACCCAACATGTTTGTTTTCTGGTTGTCTTTGCCAAAAAAACGGGGCGAAAAACCAACGGAACTCGACGGGCAAAATGGCGGGGAAAGTTTTGGCGCCAAGGCATGTAAAGACAGGACCCGAGGAAGCTACAAAACTGCGAGGCGTTGCAGTGGAAGCAAAGGGCTGAAAAGCACTTGGATGTTTCCGAAAATAGTGGTACCCCCAAATCATCCATTTTAACAGGGTTTTCCATCATAAACCATCCATTTTAGGGTACCCTTATTTTTGGAAACACCCACTTGGAGGATCATCCCATTTAGATTGGTGATTTGGATTCCTAGGATTCCCGAAAATGAAAGGGATTGTTACTTACGGGTACCCCCCAGAATCCCAAAACACCAACCCAAATCACCAAGTTAACCATCAGTCGATACATCCCAGGATGAAGTAAGTGGTTCATAACCACGGTGATCGTTGGAACGTCCCCTAAGGATCGGGTTGTGGGACCCCTTCCAAAGGGCCGTTTCTTTATGGCCCAGGCCCAATGGGGGTGATCCTAACAAGTACCCTCGGTATTGGATGGCGATTTGTATTATGATACTCGGGGAGTGTGGCCGATGTGGCCTTGTAGGATGGAATTGTTTTCCACAGGACATTGTACCCTAAGAATCATTGGACCCTCCAAAAAAGAGGGGTTGGACTCTGTATTACGCAGGGTTCTGGGATCTCCAAACCACCAGTTTTGAGATCCCATGATTTTTAGGGTAAGACATTTTTAGGGGATCTTAGATCTAAAAACTTCCGGAATTTCACGTCCTCATCCTGGGAGAGGGCATCCCAACATTTTCCGAAAACGTGGAAAAAAACCATGGAATTTGGGGCTTTCCAAATTCGGAATATCCCGTCCTATTTTTGTTGGGGAAAAAGATTCCGAACACCGGAAGAATCCAACCAGATGACCGTCGTGACTTTTGCTTCAGGGTTTAGGGGGGTTCGGTTGCATGATATTAAATTCAAAAACACTCCGGTGAAACTAACATAGCCATCGAAAAAAAATAAAAATATCCAATTTTGGATGGTATTTACCAGGAAAGATGGAGATTTTCCATGACTATGTTATATAGTTTTCAGGGAGGGTATTGAAATCAAAGATTCTGAAAAAAATCGCCCAACATGTCAGGTGGGTGATTTTTTTGACCATGCTTGAAATCAAACGAACATATGGCCTGAAATCTTGAATCGACTGCGAGGAGTGTTTTTTTTGTTGGATAGCTTTCCCAAAGTCCCCTATACCATGTAGAATGTGTACTTGTACTGCATGTGTTTCTCCCTGTTTTTCCAAGAAACTTATGGATATGAAAATAAGTGACCAATTTTGAAACGATGGAACAGTTGTCGATTCTTTTTTCCCGGACAGTTTGGGGACTAACTCTTGATCCCCCACAAGATGCCCATTGAATCTCAACGTGGGGGCCTAGAGAAAGGCAACCCCTCCGAGATACCGGTTATGCCTGAAGCAATACACGGCAGGTTCCATCAGCAAATTGGCAGTGACAATCCAGAGTGCCTTTGAACAGGCGATCTCTTAGGGCGGCTCCGAAGGTGGATTTACACTGCCTGAAAACTAACATGATGTTGGAAAATCACCATTTTCAATAGGGAAATTCATCTTCAAATGGCGGAATGTTCATTGTCATGTTAGTTTTCCGGGGCGGTAAGTTGCGTTTTTTTTCTTCCTGCGGTCACGAAAAAGCAACACCTGGAAGGACACTGTTCAATCGTTTGAGTAGATGAAGTTTTTCGAAGAATTGTCATCTTAAGGCTTTTCCGGGCTAGTGACACAAGCCTCCTAGCAATCTTAGTTCGAAGTCAATCTTCATGATTTTAATGCGTTTGATAGACAGAAATTGAAATTTCAACCAGGTGATTCAAGCCGTGACCTTTGATCCCCTAATTGGAGGTCACCAACAACCCTTGAAAGGGTCACGTTTTCACCATCCCAAAAAGGTCACCAGCAGAATTGCCACGAAAATACACAAAATTCTTGGCGTCACCATTTTTGCTCAACTGGGAACTTGGGCTATTAAACAGTTCATCGATGTTCATCGTGGAGACCACCACGAAGATCTTGCCCCAGTTACGGCCATGCGTGTTTCTAGCGTCCCGTCCATAGTGTTACTAAGTGTTTCTAAGAAAAACCCATCAAACACGGGGGGGATTTTATCGTGCTCGTTTGCATTCAATCTTCGAACTTCAATTGAAACATCTTGGTGGTGGCAGCTCAAATATTTTTTTGGAAATTTCCACCCCTAATTATTTGGGGAAGAACTTCCCATCGAACATTGGGGAGGAAATTCACATCTTGACGAGCATATTTTTCAGATGGGTTGGTTGCAACTATCCAACCCAACCTGTCAACCTTGGCCCAGGCCATTGATGCAGGGGACACTGCTGGGATGCAACGCCACTTGCAGTCTGCCAAGGCTACACGAGCCGAAAGAGGTTTTATTTTTAGATCATCCTGAAGAAATGTTTGAGTCCTCAGGTTATTTCAGGGGTTATTTATACATACCCGGATTCGTGGTTGAGGGGGTTGAGAAACTCAACAAAAACCAACGTTTTAGAGCCTCATGCTTATTCATGGTGGTGGTTTCAATGTCTTTGAATTTTTAACCTTACCTGGGGAAATGAAGAAACTTTACTGATATTTTTCAAGTGGGTTGGTTCAACCACCAACTAGTGATCAATTTACCCGATTCGTTGGAATGTATGGTGATTTTGAGGGATTTCCCCACAAATTGCATTGTTTGGGTTGATGTCATATATATGACGAGCCATGTTATCTCCTTCTCCAGCGTGAATGGAGCGAGGACTTGGAAGAGAGGCATCAGAAGTGTTTCCCTTCCGCAAGGGTTTCTCAGTTGCGACCGTCTGTGTGGGGCCAAACACCAGGAATTTCATGGGCCAAAAACAATACAAATGAACAGTGCAATGATACAATCATGATGGAAGAAATTCGAAAAGATCTGGGATCTCAATTCTGGAATGTATTTCACAACCTTGTAGTTTTTTGTTCTGGGAACTTTTTGTTACTTCAAAAACCACACAAACAAGGGTTTTTTTGGTGATCTGTTTCTGGAGTTTTTTTGCTTTCACTTCCACAAAAAACACAACTAGCTGGTGGTTTCAATGATTTTTTATTTCCACCCCTACCTGGGGAAATGATCCGATTTGACTGATATTTTTCAAATGGGTTGAAACGACCAACTAGACAACTTTTTGGTGCAGCACCCAAAAAAAAGGGGACCAAAGCCATGCATCGAAACATATTTCTCTTTGAAGGGCCTGTAAGGTGATATGAAGTAGTGGCAGGAATAGGTTGGGAGTTTATCACAACAAAAACCCAAGGATGTTTGTCAAAAGACCTGGTGATTGGTGGTGAATTTTCAGGGTTTCATCATGAAACATCGAAAAGGGGTAATGAATCCTGGATGACAACATGAATTTGACCAATGGTACTGTCAATGATTTGTGCATTGTATTGATATCACAACTTGACTAGCTATAATGTATCATTGATAAACAGGTTTTATCCTTTTCTGTACCTTTTCTGTATCTTTTCGTTTACATCTTCCAAGGGGGGCCAGCCACCAATTCTGAGAGCTTACACACCTTAAGATCTAGGAACTCGCAACATAACGTGCTGGGACATGGGGATGATAGGGGACGGCTTAGAATTAGACTTAGAACCAACCCAAGATGCAACACCCCTAGAAATCAATATGCAACCCCAAAATTTGGAGGTTTGGTTCAGATGTTTTTCCGGATTTCAGTTGGGTCATTTTGAGGATTGTCAGCGGGAACAACAATTTCCAGGGTGAAATTTATTCCAACAAAATTTCCCATGATTGGACAAGCAGCAAGCGTCGTAAAAGCTTTGAAGCCAACTCCTGCCTTAAAAAACATTCGGGAAAAGACTGGAAGGTATACCCTCCCGAAGTTTGACGCTTTGCCCCTGAAAAGTTACCGAATCCCAAATAGGAGAGGATCGTCTTCCAACCACCATTTTTCAGGGGCGAACTGTGAAACTTCGGGGCTGTACGCCCCTGAATTTTTTTAACATATAGATATTGAACATAGCCATGTTTGAGAGGAGATACATGTTCATACATTTTCCAAATCATCATTTTTGGATGTTTTTGGTATCAAAGTTAAATTTCGGGGGTGTAGTACATCTGAACACAAAAATCGCTTGCTGCGAAGGGTGAGCCCCTGGCCATCGCCAAGAGTTTGGAACAGAGGAAGTCTGGAGACCTTGGACATTGAGAATGTTACACTCCCTGAAACTCACGGTTTTCGCTCATAAATAGGCCTTTTGCCCCAAAAGGATCGTAAGGCCAACCATCCATTTTCAGGTGCTTTTGCTGTTAGTTTCAGGGTCCCGGGTATATCATGGGAATCTAAAGGTTCGGGTTCCCCTTTCAATGCCACCTTCTTCAGGCAAATTCAGGCCTTATATAACCCATGATCCCTTGATAATCCCCTTCATAAGGCCATATTTCTTGGGGGCATGGTGGCATGGGGGGGGGGGGGTCCGTTGGATTCCCATGAATCTCCCCTGCAGTTGAAGTTCACGGGTCCGAATGGTGGGAAATAACAACTTAAAGGCTTGTTACATTTGAAGGCCTTTTGCAAGCTGAACATTTCAATGGTATTCAATAATCTATGAATCAAGCATGCAATGTTTGAATGACGCAACCCACTTCGGCTACCATCCCTCCTGGTGAATTATTTGTGATGTTGGTTCCCTCATCTATAACCACCTTCGAGTTCAATCTGAGACTCCTTTCATTTCACATATGCCGAAATGAAAGGTGTAGTCTTAGTTGACTTTGTTTTATCATGACAACCACATGTAAGGCTAATATTTACTTACATTTAGAGAGGTCGGGAGTAGCCGATCAAAAAAATTAAGGGACACCCATGGTAAAAAAATCAAATGAAATGTCACAAGGGTGGGTTATCAACTGGATTTCCCAGTTGAACATCAAGGTTGCAGATTTGTCCCCCTATACATTTTCGGAAACAGAGACATAGATGGTACCTACTGTATGGATGAAAATATGGATTTCCAGGGTTTGGCGTTGATTCAGGGCCAAATTTACAACCCGGGTAAGACACCCCTGACATTTAACAGAGATATCGAAAATTGTTTGAAAGGAGATACATGTTCATACATTTTCCAAAGCATCATTTTTGGATAGTTTTGATATGAATGTTTTGGGGGTATCCCCCACCCACTAACAGTGAACTAGTAATCTGTTCATTTTTATGAAGGGCCCCCTATAAACTTTCACGAACTCCACTGTTAGTGGCCGGGGGTACCCCCAATCAATGTTAAATCTCGGGGGTGTATTTGAACATTTTCCTCTTGTTGAAGGGCTGGAGTCACCTTGAAGTCCATCCTGGGCAATGCGGAACGCCACGTGGGCAGCGAATCGCAGGTGGAATCACCAGGGGGTTGGTGTAGACCCTGAAATTAGTTTGAATGTCATTTACTATACGTATATTAATGAAATAGCTTATATTTTGGTTGTTTTGTTGATGTATAGTATGGGTCATTGTCGTTGTTGTCAACTGCAGTCAGGAACTACATAAGCTCTTCCTGGAAGCAGAGGTTCGGTATGTCGTGGTTCTACGGATAAGAATCGGCACCTTTGATGGGGACATGGATGGAGAACTGACTCAGCCAATGGCTATGCTTTCAACTCTTGGGGGGCTACATATCTAGTAAGAAAAATTAAGTAAGGGAAACTTTGTATATCTTGAATGTGGCCCCTTCCCAGGATGCCGGTGGCAAATAAAGGTTTATAGGCATTCCCTACTAAAAATGGAATGATTAATCCTGGTCACTGGCACCCTGGAAGGGGCCATACCCAATGTATATCATATCTGGGTGGTGGTTTCAAATATTGACATGAGAGTTGCCCGGTTTCCTTCAGATGCTGGATCTGCATGTAGAGGTCCTTAAGCTTGTGATCCTCCAAACTCCTCAAAAAATGTGGTAATAATCCTGGTGCTGACTGGCATAAGGGCTTACTAAGGGGTTAGTAGCCACCATTGTCCCTAAATAAGGCCGGCTATTAAAGCCAGATTTCTGGTGGGGTAGTAGTTTTGATGGGGGTAGTTATGAGGGCTATGAAAAGAATAGCAACATCCATCAAAGCCAAACTAGCTGCCTAGCTGGTGCAAAAGTCCCTGTGGGGTGGAAGGGAACAAGGTTGAAATCGAAGGATTTTTCTGCATCAAGCCCTTCCACAATGAAGGGCTTGAAGAGCCAGGTCCAGGTACCCAAAGTTCTGAAGTGCCATCTTAACAAAAAAAAACATCCCATGACTTGTAAGTGGTTAAATAAGCATGTGATTGTAAGTCCTTTAAGTAGGGTTGTGGGACACCTGGCCTAAATGGCCTAAATGGCTTATAAGTGGGGGTTACTAACCACTTACTTACTGGGATGATCCTCCAAGTAGTTTCTGGGGGTTGGAATACTGGAATACCTCCATGAGAATCTCTCGCTACTATGTTGACACTTCGCAGACCCTCGAATGTTGGGCATGGTGTAGCACCCTGTATCCTTAGACAAATGATCTCCATGTACAAAGTGTTCTAGGTGGTGGTTTCAAACATGTTTTATTATTACCCCTACCTAATTTGAGAACATCTTTTTCAACTGGGTTGGTTCAAGCACCAACTAGAAATGAGCCCATCCCTCCCAAAAACCTATCCCATCCCACCCATTTTTTGGGGGGTTGAACTGAGACCTCCAAGCAAGACCTTGCACTCCCGAAAAAAAAACACCTTGTAGGCATCCTTCAAAAAGATTGATCCCGAGCAATTGGATCGTTTGGCCACTGGGGCCCGCTGGAGATTCCGCCTCGCGTCAGGTGGCGGGGATTCCGTGGGGGAAAGACCGGTAAAGGTGCAAAGGGGGTTTCCTAATGGTGGTACCCCCAAATCATCCAAATTTGATAGGGTTTTCCATTATAAATCATCCATTTTGGGGTACCCCTATTTTTGGAAACACCCATATCACCTTCCGGTTTTCCTAAACCTTCCGTTCAAGGTCTTTCAATCCAACGGATTCATAGTTTCTTCGAACCATGTGAGTAACAGCTCTTCAGACAAGGCTGCTATAATTCTCAATGTTTTTTTCTTCATAGTTGCATTTGTGAGGTTGTGAATCATTACATTCACCCATGATACAAAGATCATCAAAGATCCAATCGAATCTACTTCAATTGAAGTCGTTGATTCAACAACTCCTATTGCTTTAGTGCCTTTCCTCTTTGATAGGCGGAGTACATATACATACATACGTAGTTCAACTATCTGCCAACGGAAAGAAATTTCTGGACAAACAACCATGGCCGGAAAATTCCCGCAGGAAAGTTCAAGGACTATTCTGAAGAGAAGACTTCAGAGGTGGACTACCGGACTGATTGCCATTGCTAAGCAAGGCAAAGACATCTAAGGGTTACAGTACTACTAGGTGCTGGCAACTCCAATATTTTTTATTTTCATCCCTACCTGGGGAGATGATCCAATGTCACGAATATTTTTCAAATGGGTTGGTTCAACCACCAATTAGACTTAGATTAAATGGTGAACTTTTTATCTCTTTGCTCTTTTTAGAACGTTTTGTTTGTTTCAACTGATTTTCAAGCAAACATTCCACGTGAAAGTTTCATGAAATTTAGAATTTTGGAATGATGAAATCCTGATTTTTTCACCATCTACATAGATCATTCATAGAAAACCACCCCATTTGCCAAGGCTTTTTTCCCAAGGAAAATAGGGCTTCGGCCTCAACGCAAAACGAGATGAAATTTCACCTTCTAAGGGACCCGGGTTTCCTTGGTCAACGGATGGATGGCGGCTGATGATTTTTTCATCAGGTGGAAGGATTATACCAAAGTTGGTGCAGCAAAGGAAAGCCAAGTAGCAAACAAGATTGTCGCTTCAATATCACTATCCAGGTGTGGGGGGCAATGGGAAGTGGGAAGATGGCAAACTTACGACTTGGAAGATTCGATGGGAAAATGATGAGTTTGGGGACTTCCAAAATGGTGTCATAGTCATACCATCATACCTGTATGGTGATTCTAAAGATCATTATGGGACGCTCTTGGGTAGTTAACATATCCCCTACCATTTTGCATTTTTGAGTCGATGATTTTCCCCAGGCCCCAGGCTTAGGATATGTATGGATATGTTAGTTGCCTGAAGGGTAAGTGGTTTCCATGTCTTGTTGTAAGTTGGTCTTTCGGAATTTCGGGGCCCGCCTTGGGGATCCCATTATTTAAAACAGCCACCGGCGATAGATGCAACGTTCGTACAAGAAAATAGATTGTAGAATATACAAAGTACTGCGAGAAAACGTATACTGTATACTTCTATGTGGATTCTTGCAAAGATGTCAACATATTTTTCTGATCCTGGAAAAGTGTGGTAGATAGCAGAGGATTTTTATATCCCATTGGCAGTTTATACCACTTCTATACTATACAAGCTAAATCGTCCTTACCTTGGGTTGGGGGTGAAAATCCTACCATTCGCTCATTGATTTTTGCCAGTGCCAGAAAAAGACGTCCATTGAATATCCCAACTAACCTGAATTCAAAATAGATGGTACAACTCTCAATGCAATTGGTTTACAAACATCGCATTTTCCCAAAAAACCACGCTTTTTGGTTGAAGTTGTTTCCATCTACGTTTGACCCCTAAAGATGGGCAGTTTTTCTTTGTTTGGACACGCCGAAACAGTACCCGAACAGATCCCGGATCCCGCAACCCGAAGAGGTGAGAAGTGCGGGAGGACCTCCCACCGTACGGGTGACTCAGAGAAAAACAACAAAACATCCAAAGAGTTGGAACCCTTGGGAAGTTTTTTTTTTGTTAATGACCGGTGACCGTTTTGTTTTTGCAAGAGACCAACATGTTTTTACTGCCAGAAATGTAGTTGATATCATATTATGATTATGTAATTATGTATGTTTAGATATGGGGATGATAAATATTACCCAGATTATATGGGGATTATGATAAATGATTGTAAGGATCTCGTCATTAAGCTTTGTTGTAATGGAATTTTACATAATTTTACACAGTTTTGTTGAGATACATTGGGTTCTAACAGTTTTGTTCAGAATCTAGCGTCTCAAGTTGGTTGTACTTCTGCTACACTCGTGGTTTTGGAAGGGCAGGTTGCTTGATAGATTTACACTCATAAGACTCATAAGAATGATGATGCATAAATTGGTAGTTGGTTGCAAATAACTCCTCTAAATATCCTCTACAGATCTGTAGTAGTGTGGTGGTATGTTGTCGTTGGGATATCTGATATTCGCATGGTGCCTGGAGGATTTTGACCATAAAGCACTCGATGTCTGGCATATGCTGGGATTGTTTTTTTTTGACCAGTGTTTTTTTTGTATCTGATGCAGCCACAAGGGCTTGAAAAATCGTCGAAGACTTATTTTTTGCTGTGCATATTTTGAAAAAATGCATCGGCTGTATCATGTCGGTGGCAATTTGCTGAGTGGCTTAAGAAAAGCTTCTTGGCAGCATGGCATCAAGGAATCCTGCTAAATGTATGGACTTGGACAGAATCTCTGAAGGATCCTTGATGAATTTTAGGGAATCTTAATGAAAATAGCACCGTTATATATTCCAACTTGTTTCCCAAGCGCTTGTCATTTGCAGATTTCAAGCTAACCAGTGAGTTTTTTTCGCGCGGGGGGGGGGAAGCATTTTTCATGGCTCTCCTTTAGGACTTTTGGGCTAAAGTCATTCTACCTCCTTGTCGTCATTCGTTGGATCAGCCATTCATCCACAGTTTTCCGTGGTTTAGTTCGTCAGTTGGCAACTGCAAGTGATCCCCAAGTGCCACCCAAAACCCCACCCCCCCTTCACCACCTATGGAACTCGTCGGTTCACCAACCGACCACGCCACCAGGCGCCAAAGTGCGCAGGGCGCATCGATGCTGTTTTTGGCCGTGGCCGGTGCCTGGCTTCTGGCTTGACGAAAGCACAGACTGTGGAGGGCGAGGACAACCAGAAAGATTATTATGACACTTGATTCATGTTTCAGCCAAGTTGAAGGCAACTGGAAAAAAAAGCAGCCCATTCTCTTGCTTCAGAAAGAGATCTGGTCCAACCCGTGACAGTTTCTTGTTTTTGTTAGGAATGATGAATGATGAATCTTGTATCCCTCTCCTGATGTGCTGGCTCCTAAAACAACAGCCAAAACAATGGACGGTGGAAGACAAACTCCAAAATCGAATGCAGTTTCTTTTGTAGCCGTCAGAAACCGAAACGACCCTCGACCCCCAAAATGGATCCTCTTTAGAAATTGTGTTTTTTTGGTAGATCTATTTGGGCGAAGGACATTCTCAATTTTGTAGATTTATTTTTTTCTTTTGGATATTTTCCTTCTCCCAAGGTGGGATATGTCAGTTCCCTGGAGGGTATTATGATTCGGATTCAGGGATTATGACACCACAAATGATGAAACCCGGTGAGTATATTGTGTGTTCCCGGTGGAAATTCCAATGGTTTACACCTGGACATGCTGTTTTAAATTTCTGAGAAATCGATCATCTGATTTGCTAGTTATATCAACTTATATTCACTTATAGCATGAAGCACGACACCTGTCGCTGAGGACAAATCGTCACATTATGACGTCATTTTCAGAAGCGACAACATTCGCCTGGGTTATTTTCCACATTTGGCTCCAGCATCAGCAGGAAGCTTGGCTGTGCATGAATGGAACGGAATGTTGGATGATGAAATGTTGGTCGGTGCACGACTATTCAGTTGCCCTCCCTGCAACTAATATAGCGCCTGAAAATGGATGGTTGGAAGACTAGTTTTCTTTTGGGGTGGCCTATTTTCAGGGGCGAGCTGCTAGATCTAGGGAGTGTAGGTTGTTTGACGGCTCCACTTAGTGGAAAGACGGCCAGAAAGTCCGGTTGCTCGAGATAGGCAGGACCATGTTGTGCCCTTCTTGGGAGGATCATCCCAGCACTCGTAAGCGGTTAGTAACCTCCATTTATAAGCCAATTTTTGGGCAATTTGTAAGGTGAACAACTCGATCCTTAGGGGATGTAGGTCTACCCATGGTTCTTTTCACCACCTACGTCCGTCATGGGATGAAGCCTCCAAGTTGCCTAGTCTGTGCTTCAGTGGATCTGCCAAACCTAGAAAACCATTGAAACTCTTCCATTGAAGACAACTTCCAAGGAAGCGTATCTGATATCTACTCGGAATCACTAGAGTGGCAGTTTTTGGGGCGCACTTCGGGGAAACGGCAAACATGGCATTGCCCATGAAATCCTGATTGGTTTATGACCGGATCCGTATTCAACTCATGGTAAATTGGTGGTTTGGGTTGGTGGTTTAGCCGTCTATATAACCAGAGTCCCAATTTTGAGTTGAGAATTGGGCTAAAAAGAAAAAAGGTTCAACAATACTTTTTGGCATGGGAATTTTTGGTTATCCCGTGTTTCCTTTTTGTTGTTGTTGTTGTTGTTGTCATGGTCAGAGATTCAACATTCGGGAGCGATGCAGATGCTGATGATAGATGAAGTCATGGGTTTACTTAGACACTTCAACAGAAACCACTTCCAACATTCAGAAAAAATGAACATCCATTTGAAGTGTCCCGAGGCTCCCGAGGGTTTCCTTCCTAAGATTACTACCCTGAAAATGAAATGGATGATCCTTGTCAGCCTCCACTGTGGAAGGCTGACATGATTTCCACTCTGGAAGGCTGAATTCCAGGTGGGGCTCCCAATCATATTATATTTTGAGGCTATGTTACTGTACTGGAGGGCACAAGGGTCTTCTTCACCACCTTTTCTTAATCATCAATCATCAAAACACCCCGGTGATTTCCCACGAACCCTTGGACCTTTCAACAACGACTCACAAAAGATCGGGAAAAATGGGACCGAAACGTTGGGGATTTTTAATGTTTGCCAAGGGGCAAGGGCGCTGGATATCAGAGAAAGTGGTTACGCTTTGACTGAGCATATGCTTGACTTGATGAAGTGCACCTCCAACTCGCGAGTGCCTCTTGGAGCACCTGGGAGGAAAAAGAGTGAGATGTTTTTATTCAACAAAACGCCGCCGAAGAAGCAACCAAGGCTGGAAGAAAATAACATGTCTTTGTATCATTATCATTTATTATTATGATTATGTATCATTAGTATTTTTATTTTGATTTTTTAGTTGCTGAAAGTAAAACCACGCAGCAAAACAACATCACCACATCAGCATCTTTTAGTAACATCGACTTGTAAAAGGTGGGTGTTTGAAATTTTCGGTGGGTGTTTGAAATCAACATTTTTTGGCAGTCTTAAAGAGGAGAGTATTTCTGAAGGTGAAATTCTTCATGTTCCCTTTTTGTTGCCACGTATCTTCCAATGTGGCTTCTCATCGGACTCTGGGGGCTGATGAGCTGTTACCATGGTGGAACACCCTTTGCCCAATTTAGATGTCAAGAGAACGCCTGAGATCTAACACGCTTGGACGTTGCAGATTCTTTCCAATGAATCTGTTTCAAAGAAATCGGTTTGCAAGGCATCAGAATTTGGAAAACAATTTCCCAAGTTGGCTACCAATCCTAGCCTCCATCGAACAACCGTTTGCCAGCTCTGCCTACTTGGATGTCCCGTTGGAAGTTAGGATCAATGGTTAGTGAATGGGTTATATGCTAGTTGCACATGGTTTGTTTTTGTTGGGGCGAAAAAAAACCCACGGATATACTAACCCTCGATCCTAACTTCCAATTGGACATCTAAGTATGACGATTTTCGAGTTTTAGGTTGGACATGGGTTGTGGCAAAGGCCAAGCTTGTGTTGATGTGGCACGCAAATGTGGTGCAGAGGTCACTGGTTTAGATCTGTCTACCAGCAACATCAAACGCGCACGCGAGTGTCTGGGTAAAAACTTGGATCCGTTGGATAGGATGTTGGGGGATTTCTGCCCACTCAAGTGATTAAAGGTTGGGATTGGATGGGAAGAAGCGCAATTTCATGTCAAAAAAAACAAGCAGATTTTTCAGTTTTTTTTTCCGGGATTTTGAGACCATTTTTTTATATTTTTCCTCCCATGATTTTGGTGGGGGTTTTCGTTTGCCAAAACTTGGAGGGCTTTTCAGGTGATGAACAGCCACACCCAATTTTTTGGGGGAAAACACTGGGCAACACCCACAACGAAGCGGACCGCACATGCACTCTTGGCATATCTTGGCATTTCTGCATGATTTCTGCTGTTTGGATACTTTTTTTTATTGTTTGTTACTTGGGCAAAAAACCTTGCTGAAAGACAAGGGTTTCATCCCACAGATTCGCCCTCTCAGTGACATCAGTGAAGTTGAAGAGTAAAATGATGCTGGTTTCAAGACAAGCAAGCAGTAGAATGTAGAACAAGTTCTGGAAAAACCAAGGTTGACTTTTTGCCACAAACAGCAGAAACAATCCCTGAAGTCCCCCCAAAAAACGAGCACACTAGGGCAAATGATGCGGCTCAAAAGGCGCATCATTTGCCTTAGTTGGGGGCTAACTCTTCAGAGAGGCATCGTGACCAGCAAATGAGCAGCTATTTTATGGCCATTTTCCCGGTTCCTAAATGGTCCGAGCAAATGAGAAATTGGTTGGGGTTGGTTTCTGGTTTTGACCTGATATCCTCCCTAAAAATTAACGTTTTGAACCCAAAAATGAAGTTTTGGTTCAGATGATGTTCCTCTTCAAACAGGTGATTTTCAGGTTCCATGTTCATTTCCCGGGGTGTAATCTGTTGTGTCACTGTGTCACTCTTGTTCAACTACTAAAGGTGTGATAGGACTTGATGGAGTTCCAGGACCTATGCTATTAAGCAAACATTTGAGAAATGGGATGACATGAATGTTGGTCTTCCTTACTACTGTTTGATGGAAGAAATATTCCACCAGTTGATAGTTTATCCCATTATTTACCAGGGTTTTGTACATCCCAGGTGCAGGATTTCTGAACCATCAACGGTATGAATCATTTGCCTGTAGATTGGCGAACGATGATTTGCAAGGTTGCAGCAGGAGAATCCGGATCTCAAGCTCCATTTTTTGGAAGGCAGGTCCGGTGTGACTTGGGATGTGACTGTTTCGGACATGGGAAAAAGAAATAGCAGAAATCCCCGTAGACGGATTCCACTAATTTTCCAAAGGCTTTTTACAATCTTTTTCCAATCAAGGACATATGATCACATATATATATATATATTTCAAATATCCACAATGGTGGAATTTTCCAGGAAATGTCAGTCTTTATAGTCAGCAGCCTTTTCAAACAAAGGATCCCACCTCTTCACCACTCTTCACCAACCCCAGGCGACACACCTGCTGTTTTTTCTTTTTGAATTCAGCCAAACCAACCAACCTGGGTGGTGGTTTCAAATATTTTTTATTTTCACCCCTATTTGGGGAAGATTCCCATTTTGACTAATATTTTTCAACTGGGTTGAAACCACCAACCAGCAACCATTGTTCGGAGCCACATTTTGAATTTGCCCCCTCCCACCAGTTCCCAGAAAGGCTCTATTACTGCCTTGCCGACGGAGTTGAAGGTGAGACCGTTCACACATATCATGTCGGTACAAGCTTGGGTGCCTTTGAGAAAATTGTGTGTGGGGGGATTGTTCCGGGATTTTCAGAAGGCTGAAACATCTGCTCAAAAAACGGGTGTCCCGTTGTTTGTGGGGGGGGATTTCAAAAAGGAAATCCTGTTGAAAAAACGGGGGGGTGTTAATCCTGATCCCAGCAATACGCATCTTGTGGGTTGTGTCCCCTTCCGAGCTTTGTGATGATCACTGGGAACATGTTTGAGTTCGGAGGATCCCAAGCAAAGTTTTCAGGCCTGGAATCCTGGAATCCTGGGTTTCGGGAGATAATCCAAAGCATACTGGGATGTCCTGGTGGTACTTAGCAACTGGGTGATTTCCCCCCTATATAAGTAGGTTATTTTCGTCCCTTAAGTAGGTTATAAACCAACCAACTTACTAACGATCGTTACGATCACTTCCATGGGTCCACCCCCCTAGTCTTCACAAGTGATCTCGAAATAGCTTTTCTAAGGGTTTCATAGCACAGTAAACCAACGGACGGACCCACTTCAGAGCCTCGTCAACGTTGAAGTGGAAGCCCCAAGTTTTGGGCCAGAATGACCTAGCAGGGTTCCTTTCTTGCAGATGCTGGGAACCCCCTTGAAACAAAACACAATCAACCAACGGTCAAGGGTTGGTTGATTCATGTAGGAAATAAAAATTTGCCACAGAGATGCAGAGATTCTGAGATCGACCATTCTGAAACCTGAGCTTCGAAGTAAGAGCAACAAGCAACCAACCTTTCGTGAGAGAATGGTTTACTGGATCCCATTTTTGTTTTTGTGTTGTTTGGGTAGGTATCATTCTTCTAGCTGATGGCTGAACGAAACGGCGCGATTTGGGGCTGGTAGTATCTAAAATCCCAAATCATACCCCAGCACATCTTCATCTTCGAATATATACCCTCCCTGAAACTAACAGTTAGCACCTGAAAATGGATGGTTGGAAGATGATCCTTTCCTTTTGCGGCGCCTATTTTCAGCAACTTTCGCAGTTAGTTTATGGAGGGTATAATTTTTCCGCCTGAAGCACATCCAACGAACAGAGGTGCATGTCCACTCAGCATTGGAAACCGTTTTAGCAGAGGCCAGAAGTGTCTTGGAATCTTGGAAATGAAGGGACGCCAGTGACGACCAGGGATACACTCCAGCTCCTTCCAAGTGACCTTTTGATAGCCCAAATGGAGGTCACTTAAACCCTGAAAAGGTTACTTAAATTCACCAAAAGGGTCACTCGGAAGAACCTGAATGTTTTTTTTTGTAAGGGTGGGTCGATTGCATGATTGATGTCAAGCACTACTTGGTCATCCTGTCCTCATTGATGCAGGTTTCACTTTAGCCATGTTTTGCGAGCCACAAAACCGCTAGCAGGAAGCTCAATCGATTCGAGACACCACTTTGAATTGGTATGACACATGAAGAGTATATGAAGAGTGGCGTTACCTTTTAGCAAAGGGGACAAGATTCGGTATCGATCCTTTCCACAACTCACTGGCGGCTTCCAAGCAACTGAATCATTTGGGATGAGAGTGAACTTCTTCCTAAAATCCAGCTGGCCCTGTTTTGCCAGATGGGTCTTTCCAAAAATAGGGGTAAAACCCCCAAAATGGATGGTGCAAATAATTGAAAACCCTATTAAAATTGGTGATCTGTTTTTGGAAACACCCAGATGACGCGCAAGCATCGTGCTTCAGTACACTCGATGCCATCCCTTTTATCACCCCCGTGGGCCCAGCCAGGTCGAAAGGTGGTTCGGGGGGGGTTTCAGCCAAAATGCTCCGATTTTGGAAGCCCCACTTTGGTCAAGTCTTCCGGTTTGATAAGAGATTTCCAATTACAAGCCTTATGAAAGAATTCCAAAACTGCAGTGGGGGAAAAAAGCCGGACTAATGTGTTGTTTTTTAATGAGAACAAAACATAATTTGAAAATTTGAGGGGGTGAAGAGTTTTTTTCGGGTTGGCTTTGAACTACTCAACAAAAAATCCCCTTGTAAAATTTAAAATACCACACGAATAGGGGGGGGGGGGTGTTCAGTAACCAAGGATTAACAACATTACATTACCACCCCATCATTTTAACATGTATCAACTCCCACGGGGATGGGACACAGTGCACTTGGCTGCGAGTGGTGATGGATTGTTTCATACAAGACGGTCACACCGAACCCATCCAACAGGCATCATGACATCATGACACTTTGCACACTTCTACCACATCACCTCCCTAGGGATTTGACCACCTTTTTCTTGTTGATAGGATGAGAAACCATCCGGAAATAAAACATGGCTTTTAAGCACGCAAAACCCTGAATTTTCTGGCCCTATCACTCAACAACATCCACACCTTTACCACATTTCCCCATCCCAAAAAAATCCCTTCCAATTTGCTGCAAGTTTTTTCCACCAAAAAATCTGGACAAAAACTCATCACTAGGTTCGGAACCCATCCATGTCATTTTTAAGTGCTCACGTTTTTTTTTTCAGGAACCAGGTGGCATCGTTGTGGTGGAAGATTTCTGTTCCAATGATGCTGGCGTGATTTCCGATCAAGCCTTGAGGCCCCTGGCCTTCGCTGCGGGATGAAACGGTTGGGGGGGGAAAAACATCTCCGCGGGATGCAAAAACATATCAACAAAACACAGCGAAAAAAAAAATCAAAAACAGTCTTTTGAGCGTTTTTCGAGCAACATATTTTTTGAGTTTACGCCTGGAATCAGCCAAGTAGCACATACTTTCCAATTCCAACAACAACAACAACAACAACAACAACAACAACAACAACAACAACAACAACAACAACAACAACAACAACAACAACAAAGGGTTTTGAGCAAAATACTCCTGGCGCCTGGCGATTTTTGTTTACTGCTTCATTGTGGCTTGTATTAAGCCGTTAAAAAGATCCCTATATGAACCAACCAGTATAATGGGATGGGATAGAGTTTGCCTTTTTTTTGCTGGCTCAGTCGCTTTCAAAAGCAAACGAGTCATTTTCTACTGAGATATGTGATTTTTGGAAGGAGGGGTACGGTCTCCATCCCTTTTTTTTTGTGGAAAATCGCCCATGGAATCTGATCCCACTATTTTTCCAAGAAACAGCTTGTGGGGCCTGTTGAGTGTTTCAAGTCTGTGACTACTGCTGGGGTTTTCCCTTGCACATCCATTTTGGGAGAGTTTTTGGGATTATTTTGTTTCAAAAGAGTACGTCAGCTAATCGTTAACTGTTGGTTTGGGTTGGTGGTTTGGGATTCTAAACTTACCCTTAAGTAAGTAACGATCCCTTTCATAATGGGGTCCCAGGAATCCAAACCACCAACCCAAACCAACTATTAACCATTGGCTGATTACGGTTGGACAACGTACCCATACGTATCAGCAATTTTTGAACGCTGACACCCAGATGAATGGAATGGAATTTTGCGATCCGATGATCCCAGATCTTGATGCAGGATGACATTTCATTCCTCTTGGTTTGGAAGTTCTTTCTGGGGAGATGTTTGGTTTTGGTCATTGGTGACAGGTATGGTTTTTTAGCCAATACACGGCATTCGAAAGACAAGTTACTGTACAAAGGCAGTATTTTTAAGGTATATGCCGTTGGTTTTTTACACAGTGTTTTTTCATTCAGATCCAACCACCCGCTGCAAGCCACCACATGGGGATGGTATACAACCGTGCTATAAGAATCGCGATTTTCCATAGTTTTCATATTCCATCCATCTCCAAGATTGTTTTTATGACAGATCTTTGGAACTTGAAAGTTCCGCCCATGAAAGTTTGAGGCAAGAATATCCAGGAAACAAAGCATGATATTTAATTATGTATATATATATATATGTACACCCGCACATAAATGTATACATATACATTTGAGAGTTATGCATATGCCATCGAAAAACCTCACCGATCATCCCAACTCATTCTCCAACACCCCCTCATTTTTCGTTGGCCTTTTCGCAAACGCAGCTTGGTCCAAGGCACTTCTACAAACGCTTGCATTTCGACTCGGTCATGAGCCCTGCGACGTGGCGATCAAAAGCAGAAGCTGCAGGGTTTCAGGTAGAACATTGGGAGGATCTGAGTCACTTGGCTGAAGAAAGGGATGGGAAGTCATCTCTCGAAAAACCCACCGGTAAACTGCCCCAAAAAAATCGCCGCCTGGCCATGCCTGATCAAATGAAAAACCCATTGGTTTTTTCCCTTGATTAAGAAGGCTGCTGGCTATGAAACCCTTAGTTGAATTGATGTGGTATTTCCAGTTGGAAAGGGGGGTAGGTTGACCAGCCATCGATTGGGGTGCAGGTTCCAGGTGCACTGAAGAGCCCCTTCTGAAGGATCAAACTAAAAAGGTTCAGGTTGAGGAATTATATATTTTAGAGACTATAAACATATATATATATATATATATTTCTATGCATATGATCATATCATGTATGTAATGTAATCAATTTGTCAGCAACTTTAACCTTAAATTTATCTGGGTGAATTTTTGAATTTCTGGTATCAAATGATCTCCCAACATGAGGAGATCATATGGCTGAGAGCTACCGACTGATGGCAGCAAGTGCCAAAGAACATGGTCTCAGAAGTGCTGATGGAACTTGTCTCTTGCATCAGTGGTTGGTGACCAGAGGGCGGGGGCGGGTGCTGGACAGGCCAAGGGCAATTTCTTCACAGGTTCAACAAGTTTAATGCTTAGACCAGGGCAGCTTTGAACATGGAACCTTTTAACAAAGGATGATAAGCTGTCACTATTTTATTTGGAAAAGTCGGCAACATCATTCTTTTTTTGAATCGCTTCCAATTTTTCTCAGAAAGAAATTCGAACCATCAAATTTTCCTCCCCCCCAAGACGATGTAACTTTCGGAGTTCGTGTTGCGTTTCCGGTGGGGTGGAGAGTGGTTGTGGCAGGTTTTCGTTGGTGGGTTCCTTGAGTCCAAGAAAGTTACAACACACCCCAGGAGCACACCCCAGGCAATCCCCCTACCCAACTGTGAAAGATTTCCCTTTACAGCCTGTTGGAGAAGGTTAAGGGGTGTGGTCCAAAGGTGTGTTGAAACAACCTTAGATTGAGGTTTGGATGAGAACTATTTGAACACCATGGACATCGTCCAAAAAGGTGAAGCCACCATGATCCTGGCAGTTCTGAAGCGATCCCTGTAGGTAGCTGGAGAGTTGTTCCCAAGAAAAAAAAGGGAACGTTTAAACGGAGCGGTAGCTGGGTAGCTGGGAGGTGTGACGAAGACACAACCAGGCAGGTACCAGTAGGGGGGGTAGAAATGATGGGAGATTTTTATGTTGGCATATACCCTTGGTCACATAATCCACCGTTTTTTTTTTTTTTTAAGATTTCAAGTCTGCTAAGTTGGCATAGGTGACTTATAGGTCGTGACCGTTTGGATTTTTCCCGAATAAGTCGAAGTCACAATCCGTCTTGTAACCTTAGATTCGTGTAGTTGCAAATCAATATATCTTTTGATTTTTACCCCGAAAATTGGGGAAGACTTCCATTTTGACTAATATTTTTCAAATGGGTTGGTTCAACCACCAACCAGAAATTCAATTTCTACATCTTGAAACTCGTGATCAGAGCAGTAGAGCGTGTTTCAGCAAGTTCTGAAGAACAGTTTTTGGGCACACGCACATATTTGTGGTGAGCCCTTCCTGGATCTAAGGGATTTTGGGGCCCTTTGTTCTGAAAGCTCATTCGATATTAATTATGCACTGCCACTTTTGGAAATTGCAAAAAAAGAGGGTTTGAACAAAATATTCGGTTGGTTTTGAAATGCCTTTGTCCTTTAAAAGGTGGCATATACAAAGTACTGAGCAAATTATAACCACCTCAGCCGAGGTCACCCCAAAAGATAGTTTAGTAAGGGAATCCTACTCAACATGGCCTTAGTTCAGATTACCCTCCCGAAGTTTAACATAGCCCCTGAAAAGTTGCCTCCCGAAAAGGAAACTAGTCTTCCAACCACCATTTTCAGGGGCGAACTGTTAAACTTCGGGAGTGTAAGGATTTCTAATAAATTGTTCAGATAAACACCCCCCTCAGGGCTCCCAGGAACTGAAAAAAGCGATTTTGTTGAGCCCTGAGGCCAGTTCAGGGACTCGTCCCAAATGCAAGTGGGGAGTCACCGAGTTCGCTGGGTGTCAGCTTGAGGGTGAATTTTTGAAGGCTGAACATGGGGATCCCCAAATTGAACTCGAGGTAGTGGTTTGAAAGATTTTTTAAAAAAACCTATTTGGGGAAGATTTCCAATTTGACAACATTTTTCAGATGGGTTGAAAGCACCAACTAGAACTTTACTTTCGAGGGTCATTCGGAGGGGGACCATTCACAAATGAAAGAACCGTTGTGGAACCACAAGAACGCTTAGGATCATTTAGACAATGCATATAGTCGACTTGTATTGTTGATGTTGGTCCAAGTGTTGGTGTTGGTTTTTTCAAGTCCCCTAATGAATTCCGAGATTTATTTCTGAGATAAATGATCAAACCTCAACTGCTTTCGCTTCTATTGGGCCATCAAACTAATTCCAACATTTGAGAAAGGCCTTATTTTTACGTTTTGAGTTGCCGATGAATATAGATTTCAAGTATGATTGCTATTTATGGCGGTGTATTTTGATCCAAGATTGAAAGGGTTAAAAGCAACAACGGATGATCATCCATGAATTCATTAGAAAGGCGGGTTTGTTCAAGGTTGAGACAAGAGAGTACTTTGGAACTCCATAAGACAAAAAACATTCCCTAGTACCCTAGGGTCGTTGTTTGAACAAAGTTTTTTTTTTCAAAATTACTCCGAGATCTCCTAGTCACTTGAGGATATGATTCTTTTTTCAAATGAGCAATGAAAAAAGGGCCCCTGGTTGGTTAGGTTATATAGGGGATAAGATCCTACCCAGGTATAGAGGGATTATAATAAACCATTATAAGGATCCCTATTAACGAACCAGTATTTCAATGGAAAGTAATACCCTCCAGGAAATTAACACATCCCCTTGATAAGGCATATTTGAAGATGATTTTCCTTTTCCCCAGGTGGGATATGTTAATCCCCTGGAGGGTAAGTTTTTTTTTTTGCGTGGCTCAAATGGGTTGTTGGAAAACATCCCCAGCAACATGGCCGGGTTTTTTCAGCTCAGGTTTGGAGAGAAGTGCTACCGAAAGAATCCGGATCACAGGTGGTAGTGGGCAGGGGTGGTTTTTGTTTGGTACGTAGTGATACAGTCGTGAAATCTCTGACTGGAACATTACCCACCTGAAAACTAACGGTTGGAACCTGAAAATGATGGTTTTTAATAGGAATCTCCTTTTCCAGGGTTCATTTTCAGGTTCCATGTTAGCTTTCGGGGGTGTAACCAGATTTAACCAGGGTTGAAAACTACTTGGAGGATCATCCCAGGAGGAGGGAATTTGTGGTGAATAACCATGGCGCACTGTTGTTGCTGTCCCCTTAAGGATTTGCTTGTGTGACCCCTTCCAGGGATGGCCTAAATAGGATGATCCTCCAAGTATGTGACTCTTTTGAGTGGTTGATCCAACATCACCTTCATTGATTCATTGGCTTGAAAATGATTTCCAAAATGAACAAAGAAGTATTGTGTGATGTGAAAAAAGGGGGAATATTCACCTCAAAGCTCATTTAAGATCTTACTAACCGTTGCCTACTACTGCAACTGTAGTGGGAGAGTTATATTATGATGATTATTTATTATCATACCATATTTTATTTTCTAAATCTTATGGCAACAATGTGATGCAGAAATGAAATTGTGCGTTGAACCCTCCAACGGATTGCATTTTTCCAATCAAAAGGAGGGTGATCAATACGATTCACACACACGACGTCCAGGGTATTTTTGGATGTTTGTATACCTGGCAATTCTATATGACCCTTTTTTTGGGCTAGTTCAGAGACCCTTTCAAAGGTTAATTGACCCCCAACTGGGAATCAAAACGTCACTTTGAATCACCTGGTATATAGTGTTACATACATATCTTTGCACACATCCGATTGGTTATGACATATTGGTGGTTCCATCTTCTCCTCCCCAACCAAACCGCATTTGTCACTCCCTTGTTTGGCTTCAGCAGGGAAGGAATCCTTCCCCAACAACCTACCGGACAACTTTTTCTGGTGAAACAAACAACTTATGATTCATGATCCAATTCACTCCCCCCCAAAAAAAGAAGAAAACAGATGTGTCACAGAAAGTTTTTTTCCTGAACTTTTTGAGAATCATTTTATATTATCATATATATTTTTTTCTTAGAAAAATCCAACAGCTTGTCTCTCAAGCTTTTTAGTCGTTGTGTCTTCCATGCCGGGCCTTCTTTACGAGGCGTGAGATGAGTCATCCCGGAGATACTGATTGGGAAGTTCCCGAGGATTCAACCTTGCAGGGGTTGGTTGCTGGGGTTGGTTGGGGGTGTGAGGTTAATCGACTGATAGCTCATGAAGTTGCTGCGATTTTATTTGGGGTAGGTTTTTGTTGAGGGGCTAGCCACTTCAAGTCTGTAAAGGTACTCATGAATCAAGAATCAGTACTCCAAAAAAGGACAGATTTTGGTGATTTTGTTGAATTTTCCCAAGCAGGTTTGAATGATCCAACAGTTTTGAGCCATACTGGCTTCTTGACTACTCTTCGCTTAGTGAATTATACTCATACAAACTCATACAACTCAATGTGGTGTGTTTTTTTTCCTACTGTAATTATTTGTGGGTCATTTCCAAGGTAAGACGGATCATATCCATGCATATCCAAGGTAAGATGATGGTACATGTAGGAGAACTACAATCCATTCTTAGATATGTTGGATTGATTTTTCCGGCGATTTTGCACAGTCTCCGTCTACCCAAAGAAGTTGGAGTTTTCACGGTTTCTCTCTGGTAAATTAGGGTCGAACCCTGGCTTTTTGAAGCGAAAATTCCCCCCCAAGTGACTTGGATGGTTTCTATCCATGACTCCAATCCGCATCTCGTGGACCGGCAAATCGGTGGATTTTCCTTGGAAACACCAGTGATTCTCACCACGTCGTCCTGACTGGAAAAAATTGTCTGAAAGAAAGTAAGTGACTCAATGATTGGATTGTTGCAAAAAAAAACCGAAATCTAACATAGATACCAAAATGGTGTTTGTTTTAAGATGTATCTCCTTTCACTAATATGGTTATTTTGGGTCTCCAGTCGTTAGTTTTCGGACGTGTTTGCATGGATTTTTCATAGAAGTTCTGGTACCATGCCGGAATCATGGTCGGCCCGTATCCCTGCAGGTTTAGCCATCGGAAATAGTGGTGGCGGTTGTGAAGGTTCATAAGGGATTTTTTACCCCCCTTTAGCATCAAAACTGTCAATCAAAAGGTTGTAAATTCCCAGCTTGGGTGGGGCAACTTGGATCTAAAAATATAGAAGTTGGTTATATGAATTTATATATATATATATATACTGGGGTGGACCCATGGAAGTGATCGTAACGATCGCTAGTAAGTTGGTTGGTTTATAACCTACTTAAGGGACGAAAATAACCTACTTTATATAGGGGGGAAATCACCCACTTACTAAGTACCATGGACATCCCAGGGGGAAGTAAGCTATCCGTAACTATCCGTTTGGCACTTTTGAGTTCCCGTTTTTTTGTGGGATATGTTTTCTCGTTCCCTGGAGGGTTATTTATTTACGAAATATCAGCTCTGGTGCCGGTTTTTTTTTGTCAACAAAAATTAAGTGTGGCGAAAAACCCGAGCCTCAAGAAACGCTAGAAATGGCACATGTTTGGAGCAAATGTCCATCAAACAATTTTTCAGTATTTTGAAGTGTTCGGCCCTTAGTACGTTATATAAATATTATGAACACAACAAAACTCAAACTTCACTGAACTGTGGGAACGATTCATATCTTTGCATGGAGAAAAAATGTGGAGAGTGGTACCCCAACACAGCCAAGACAAGTTTCTTCAAGTTCCATTATAGACAGCGCTCTAGTGGGTGACGTCGTTATTTTGTTGTGCTTGACATTTCAAGTACTTCGAATTGATGCGACCGTGCGATACATGTGAGTTGTCAGCGGTTAATGCGAGACTTCGCATCAACAGTTTTTGCAGCAGAATGTTCAGAAGTCAAAAGCGGTGTCGCACCCCAGGATGGGACAAAGTCAGGCGCCATCCATGATTCTATGATCAACTTGTGTTTGGCTTTGTGAACTGGGTGCCACCGGCTTTTTCTTGGGTTGGAAAAGGAAGCCAATCTGTGCCCAAACGTAACAAACCAGACCCTGTCGCGTTGGACCTTGCGTAGTGCTCAAGCCATCTCAGGCCGAGAGGTGCTTGTTCTTCCCTTGTCTTTCCTCTTGTTTTCATAGTTGAGGACAACCCGCCAGAAAGCGGTGAGGGAGAGGACATTCCGGGCCCTGGGACGAGATTGGATTGGTGAAGTGGAGTGGTTGATGTTGGCTTGGCGGTTGTTTTGGGGGCAAAGGCGATTGTCAGCGGTTGCCAATGCCACCCAAATACATTCATCAGTCAAGGGTACTGAGATTCGTTTGTGGTGCAGAGTTTCATCCAAACCAGGTGCATCGCGTGTCCTTGGTCAGGTATACTCACTTGATTTTCACCTGATGACGCAGGCACCGCCGGGCGTGTTGGCCAAACGAATGGCATGAGAGCCATTGGGATGTGGAAGCATATACTTGCATTTTCCTTGCTCCATGAATTTCAAAATTGTTTGCTGCTTTCGGGGATACGCCAAGCTTGGACATTTTGAGGTCTTGGACATTTCGAAGTCTCATTTTCTCTCATGGTGGCGTTTGCGCGTTTTATGGGCCAGCAAAGATGTCTTTGGGTATATGAAATATGCATAAAAATGCGATCAGATGCTGGCTGGAAAATTTATCGTTCAAACAGCAACAAAAACTTCAGAACATCAAATATCCTTCCTTGGTTTGTCACGCGTTTTGTGGTGGCCGAAATTGTGTCATTTTTTTTTAAGTCGCTTTATTTTGGTACAAATGTTGGATCAGACGCAGAAGATTTGACATGAACCCTCTAGACTGCTGGTTCAACAAACAACAACATTCAAACGGATCTGGTTAATTCCGTTCTCAAAACTTTTTCTAGCCAGCGACATTGGAGGTCCGCTGTGGAACCTGGGATGATGTCATTTCTTATTTCAAATTTGGAACAAATTGGAACCCCAGAATTCGTTCAAAATTGTCTGGATATTTTCACGTTTTTTTGTTGGGGAGAGTGGAGACGTTTCCATGCTTCGCGAAGATTTTTCCATGAAAAACAAAAAACACGTTTTTTCCGCCAGACTCCGATAGACTTCAGGTGAACCTCACTCGGGGTCGTGCCATGCGTGTCATCAAGCGAGACGAGGCACATAAAAGCTGGTGGAACAACCACTGGCAAGTTGGGTGGTAGATTTGGCTCTGTGATGATCGCTTTGTTTTTTTTAAAAGTAAACTGACAGTATGTCAATGGGCCCCCCTGTCCCCCCAGTAGAGAGATTTGGAAGTTGTACATGTCAAACGAATCACCTGAGTAGTTATCGGTGCAGGATGATGTGGTTCTCAAAATGTTGGGATCTTCGAGAATTTGTTGGAAGTGGTTCATTTTTGTCGGACGTGATAGGTTTGGTGTTTATCTGTTTTGGATTCACCCGAGTAACGTGGTGGCCAGCCAAAGTATTGTGCAGTATTTCAGTTACGGCTATAGGTCTTTATCGCATCAATATTTCAACATCAATGACTCTTCCTCAAAGTATAATATAGCCCCCAAAAACGAGCCATCCCAAAAAGTATGCTCATTTTCCAACCCATCAATTCTCAAGGGGCTACAAAGGTTAGTTTTCCAGGGTGTAGATTTTCTTCTCCCATGTTTTGTTCATAGGCCAAAGGTGGATGCCACCGAGTGGCTTTTTAGGGAATGCCCAGATTGTTTGATTGATTTGGGCAATTTATAACGACCTGTCCCGCCGGTTAGTCACCCCAAATGGTGGATTTAGTAAGGGAATCTGGACCCCAAAATGGCTGGGGGGGGGCCCACTAACAAAGAGAAAAGGCCGAAACATTCAGGTTAAGGATTTACAAAAAATTGCCCAGATTGATGATGATATTATGGCTAATCAACCACCCCCCCTAACGTACCACCCCCCCTAACGTGAAATGAAGGTTTG
>DF243159.1:24187-43717 GCA_000507305.1 Breviolum minutum Mf 1.05b.01 | reverse complement strand
GCCAGCGAGCACCCCTATGCCGTAGCCACACCCTAAACCCTAAACCCTAAACCCTAAACCGCGACCCGCAAAATCGCTAAAAACCCTAAACCCTAAACCCTAAACCCTAAACCCAAAACTGTGAAAACTACGCACCAGCTAGTAGGTAAACTCAGCAACCACCAACGTGACAGCCACCGTTCACAAAGCACCCTTTTGGACGTCACCACACAGGCGGTCAGGTCTTGAGCCAAACGTTGTACGTTTGGGTCGTGTCACGAAACTGCTGTACAAGACTGCTGTTCTGACGCAAACTTTGGCTTTAAACACGTTGATTCTAAAACAACACCTTGTTCACTCAGGACTTCTCTTTGAAGCAAAAACTCAAAACACCAGTTGACTTAAGGCACCAAAACTCCTTAACGTGGTACAACTTGGTCCAACTCTTCAGTTTGGTTGAGCAACTTCAAAGCAAACACAAGTGTGACTAAACTGTCACAAACACAGCCAAAACAAAACAATGACGCAGCTTCGCGAGATTACGCACGTTTTGTTTCCAAAGGTTGTCACAACAAACGTAAACACTGTTCAACTGATGAACCTTTCTCACGCTCCAAACTGTGATCAAACAATCACAAACGTTGCGAAAAACTGAAAACAAATGCACACACTTTGAGATTTACAATGCATCAACTTTGCACATGTGACAAACAAATTCTGATTCATGCTCTGCACAAAAACCAAACAAACTGAGAATGCAGCGCATCACTGAAAAGGTTGCTTCCGCTGACACCGCAACACTGATGGACCAACCGTTCATCCAAGTGCAAACTGAAAACACGAAGTACAGCAAAACAACTCTAACGTATATGTGAATGCAGCTGCATCACAAAATGTACAACTGTCATCAAACCCTACGCACAACACGAAGTGGAAAAACCCAACGAAGTGAGGACAATGTTCATAACTTGCTATGTTTGACATTTCATCACGACATGTAATTTCAGGAACTCTTCAAATGATAACCTCTAAGGTCCTGACCTTCCACGACAAAACTCTGTAGCTGTTGCACGCACAAAAGACGACAAAAAGACAGACAGCGAGATTCAAATGATCCAGTCATCTTTGAACTCAACTCTCCAATTTGAAACTTGAACTTTACAATTGACGTCACAAGCAAAACAAATGTACACAACACACAGCATACGACAAGTCATACACCAAATGTTTCTCCAGAAAATTTGCTCTTAAACGGTCACATCAAATCTCAAATCCGTGAAAAAGTCGTCCAAAACAAACGGACCAAATTTGAACGCCAAACGTCGCCCCAAGATCCAACTTAAGTTCCAGACCCTTTGTTCTCATCGTTCATCATTCCAAATGGACGGACAACAAGCTTCACAAGATCTTACAGCATTAAGTTGAAATCTTCGAGATGCATGATGAGATTTATGACGGACACACAAGGTTAACATCTTTTCACACCCCCGCATGGCCCATAAATCTCACGTCGGGATACCTCTGTGGGTATTCAAAAAGAATCCAGCAGCTTTCCAGCTACTATCTTTCAAGATTCACACGCCACACTACCTAGCATCCAAAAACGCCAATTCATGTAGCCCATGAACTCAAAAACCATTGGATTGTCACTTCTTTGACAACTCACGAACCATGGCTAACCAGCCATCCTTCTCAACATCCTTTAGGCCTTCCAGCACCACATGGCGCTGGTCACCATGAACCCCACCAGCTTCCAAGAGGCTCTCCAGGACTAACTTGATCTCCTCTTTGATAAAGGGCTCAGCCGAAGAAGCACCATGCATCCTACACTACAAGTCATTGATGCCAGACGTCCACGGCGCAAGATTGGGATCACCAGGACCCTTGTCCGGTGAAAACTCCAAATCGGCATAGGCTGCAGCTTCTGCTGTTGCAGCAACTACCGAACCACCATGGAGGATCTCCTCTCTATAGTATTCCAAGAAGCTCTTCTCACGAGGTTCCAACAAGTAACGCTGCCATTCAACAGAATGGTGTTTTGCATGCCATGCTGTAACGCTATCCATAGCTGTTTGAGTCTCAGCTGGAGCAGCACTGCTAAACATTCTACAAAACTTTCTTTTCAAAGGATACCTGATGCCCAAAACGCTTGAGCCACAGGCCAAAACCTTTCAGAGTCACTTCAAACTTGCAACTCAACCTTCACAATGCACCAAACGCTTGATCTTCAACCATCGCTTGACACAAACATGAAAACCACAGCGCAAAAGGAGACCCTCTTCAAGTGACTTCTCAAACTGCAAAAACTGACACAAAACTACAGTGACAACACAGCTACAAAGCACCGAAGACACTCCCTTTTTCCACTCACGGCTTCGGACGTCAGCGGCGTCTCAAGAGCTGGGTTGGCACAAACACTTCTCGTTCGTCTAGGACCACACGGTTCGGTTGCCGTGCTTTTGCCTTTAACGACGGAAAAACAAAACCTACTCTACCGTCACCCATCATCCCACTCTGGACCACCGTTGCTGCCTTGGCGGTCACTTTTGCCTTGGCTGCCACTGCTGATCCGGCTGCCTTTGCAGGCGGCGGCACCACTCTAGGTTTTGGGCGCGGCTCTGTTGTCTCTTCGGTTGTCCTGTCTCTGCAGGGACTCTGTGTTGGTAAAACCGCGGCTACCATCAGCCTCCCCATTTGTTTCAGCCACCATAGTGTTGACATTGACTACCTGTCCTGGGTAAAGAGGATTGGAAACATGCCATTCTTCAATGGTTCAATGGGTGGTGAGTTGGAGATGTGCCAAAGCCTATCTCCAGGCATAATACCACGTGCTTCCAACACCATGTTCAGTCGACCATGCCAGTTTTGCTGAACTTGACTTGGCGGAACATACCCTTCCGGTGCAGTGGTCATAAAACGATCTTCTAAGGCCATTGCTGACAGAGCGACAAAGGACAAAACCGAAGAACCAAAACAAATAAAAATCATCTTTGAGAAAAATGGCAGCGGTTCAAGCAAACAAGTCAACAACGTGTTCAACTCACAACCACAACTCATGCCATGCATCTATACAAAAACAAGCATCAAACAACTGAGTTCAGAGCAGCAATCTTCTTAGAAGAACATACTACAAAAAAACACTTCTCTGAAAATCCATTGCATCGACTCATCAGAAAAACCAGACGACCGACAATGCAACATCTTCAAAGAAAACCTTCAGTTGTCATCTTCTTCAAAAGCTTTCACAGCAGCCTTGATCACTTTAATGAACCATCCGGCTACTTCTTTACTATAGACACCCGACAGATTTAATGGCACTTCCCTTTTGACCTGGCATTGACACTGATCTTTTGGAACCTTCATAAGCTCAGAACCTTTCTGGCTATTCGACATGATCTTCCATACCTTCTTGACCCCATCCAGGCAACAACGACACACCTCTGCTTCATAAGTGAGTCCCAGACGTCGCGCCACAGAAAGATAGTATTTGTCAAGAAACAAATCACAAAACCACGGCCATTCCTGAAAGATCCATAACGCTTTCCTACTCAACTTATCACGAAAAATAGTGTCAAGAGCACGCCAAATCACCCTGTGGACCCTAAATCTTTCTTGCCACTTTTCAAGATTCTGGGGAAAACCAATATGCCTGAGACGACACCCTGCGGTACAAGGGGAAGACACCCAGAAAACAATCGGTCCTCGGAAATCCAGCATGTGTCTCAACAACAAACAAACATTCGGGTCACGGATGTCTACAGACTCAGAGATACCAACATACGGCAGTGAAAGTCTTTGACACTCTTTCTTCATTTGAGAATCTTCTTCACAACATATCTCGACGACCAACGGACGGTAACCTTGACACCAACGGGACAAAGCTTGACGGAACTTACCTAGCTTCTCATTCCTTTTCATTAGATTATCCCAACGCTTCGGGACGGCACGGAACGAGCACAACTCTTCACAAGTTTCATCAATGACTTCATCTTTCACAAAAGAACACTCTGAGGTCCCGACGTCAAGATCCTGAAGGTCAAGATCCTGCATTGCCTTCTCAAGGCATTCCAACACCTTTCCATAGGCTTGCCTGTTAAGTCCCTGACCAAAATCCAACAGATTTTCACAACGGTCAATCAAAAGCTCAACTTTGGGATCCCTTTCTAGACCTATGCATCGATCAAAAGATTCAAGTGAAGTAAATCCCCATCTTTTGTTAAACTGTCCGAGGGATTTCTCACCCCAGGGATGAAACGTACAAGAACTCTCCCTGAACTTGTTAACTCTTGCACCCTCAACATGCGAAGCTCAAGGTGCCGGACCTTCCGCAGTAGGCCGGCCATAACCGACACGCATTTAGCGCTCTCAGAGTCTGAAAACATGGTGATTGGGATCGTTCCTGAGACCCTTTCTAGTTCACCATTCGACTTTCTACCCGGTAGTCCCCAAAGGAATGTCTCAAACATTAAAGCTACACCTATGCTCTCGTTACATCCTTCTACTAGTGCATGGCACTCAGCTTCACATGAACTGAGGCATACTGTCTGAATGCGACGTGAGAAAACCTTCACAAGACTGCCAAACACATAGATTAAGCCTCCAGCTGTGGACCTTGTCGACCAGCTGGCATCCACCACACTCATCACACGGGTCTCTTGCGAGTCCCAGTCAGTCACAACTCCAAAGGCTTGAACAAAACCTCTGAAACTCTTTGCAAAACGCATCACATCTTTCAATGCAAGCAAAGACGACTCATATGGACATGACTGAAAGCAAGATAAGAAAGAAACCTGGAAACTCAAAACTGGAACTGTCAATGAGAACCATGCTAACTTACCCAAGATGGAGCGGTAGAACTTCGCCCCTTCTTCTCCAAGAAGAACTTCATTCTCTTTTGGAATTTCGGCATACTTGCTGAGCTTGGGCGGACTACGAGATGGTTTCAGAACTTCCCCATACATCGTTTCCATCTTGTCATAATAACTCACTGGAAGTCCAAGTGTAAGATGTCCACCCTTGGTGTTCCTAGCCACCTCACGTCCCAAAAACTCCAACCGACCAATTTCCTTTTTCTCAAGAGAGCCGGTGATCTTGATCTCAAACTTGCTTTGTAGCTTTTCTGAGATCCAATTCAAAAGGGATACGTCTGTTGCAGACAGTATCAAGTCATCAACGTATACAAGGGCCAGCATGAAGCTAGAACCCCACTCAAATCGATACACAGTAGTTTCGGATGTCGGCAAACCTCCAAACTCTGACAATGCATCGCTAAGCGTGCGGTGCCACGCAAGTGGTGCTCTTCTCAACCCGTAGAGGGCTTTCTCCAATCTCACGTATAACCTCTGGCCATCACTTCCCACCGTGCTCGGTGGTAACTGGATCGGCTGACTTTCTCCTTCTCGCAACTCACTGTACAAGAAAGCTGTGGAGACATCGCAACATCGAAGGTGTAGATTATACTTTTCGGAGATAGCCAAAATCAACCTTAATAATTCGAGGGAACCAGTGGGTGAATACAGGTCTTCTCTCAAACTAGAGAGGCCAGAGCTGCGGTAATCGCAGACGACTACCCGACAGCGTGCGCGGTCTGGCTTGCGTACCAACACCCAACGGGATGTTAGCAGCTTCATACCCTTCTGGGTAGCTTCCAAACGGGCTTCCTTCTCATCCAGGAACCTTCCTACCTTAAGAGTCGTGAGCTGGTCATGTTCCTTCTTGAAACCTTCCACCGTTTGATCTACTGGCAACAACTCTTTGCTTGTTTCACACCTTGAGCCAACAGGGAACGACTGCCAGATAGTCTTTCCAAACAACTTTGAAGAAAACCAGTGAACTTTGCCACCACTCTGATTAAAAGTGCTTCGCAAAAATTCATCTTCAGCTTCATCAAACTCCTGTTGGATTAATAAATCAATTTCCATGGGTTCTGTCACAGGAACTTCTCCAACATCTACATCCATTTCATCAGGGACTGCTGGCTGTGATGCACTTGAAGGCTGAGGTCCGGGCAACACCGATTCACTCGACACTGGAATCTCTGGCACTATCACTGGTGCAGGCGACTCTTCAACTCTCGCTCTTTTCTCCCGAGGTTCGGATGCTTCACGGCTTTCCAGCCATTGCTTGTAACGGTTTTTACAAGCTCGTGAGTGAACCTTTCCATGTGCCTTGCCTGTCCTCTGCTGAAAACCGCATGCTCCGCAGTTCGGAGTAAAGCCGTGTTCAGTCACCCACTGTTTGGGCGGGCCCGAGACCGGGATGACCACACCAGGATCTTTGGGAACCGGTTTTCCTGGAGGTGCGTCCTGAACCCTCTCACCTTCCGGAGCAATGGGCGGCGACGGCACTTCATCAGGAACGCCTTCTATCACCGTGCAAAACGTAAGGAGTTCTTCCTTGGGCCACTCACAGGGGCTAACTACCCGACAGGCTTTATACTTTCGGATCTTCAACAAGTCTTCATCCGGAACCCCTACTTTTCCTTCACGGGCTAAAATCCCCAAAGAACCCCCACCAAAACAATGACACGGTCCAAGATACATTATGGGGGTCAAACGTTCAGCTTCATTCACAACAGCACTTGTTGCAGGAGAACCCAATGCAAGAACTCCAAATGGCAATGTTCTGGGGCTCTGACCTTCTCGTCCACGAAGTCGGCTAATGGCTGACAGCTTTGAACCCTGCTTTACATGAAACATGTTGTACGTACGACTACAATATGCCATGACCATATCAACCATGATAGGACTAGGATCCAACTTGCACAAAAGCCTAGATTCAAGAAACAGCAAGTGAGTATTCACCAAGTTCTTGATCATGAGCACAGCATTCTCAGCAACTCCATTTGACTGATGTCGTCCAGTCCCTACGGTCGCATAATGAAGTCCAGTTATGGGGGAGTTGTCAAGTCTAGATGCTGTTCGGTACAACGCCAAAATGGTGTCCTCTCCGTCTGTGACAAGTTCCACCTGATGGCCTGTAAGGCCAAGTTCCTTCAACATCACATTCACGGAACGGGCGTTTGCATCTGAGTCAGTTGCATGCATGACCTTTCCTAGCAACATGCCGGTTGCAGCAACCATCATGACCAAAAACCTAATGCCACCACGGTACCCGAAATCACTATTCACAACAGATCTAAATCGGCTACCTAAACGCAATCGCTTTGCAGGTATCTTACCTTGAGCTCTTACGCATGCCATGCAAGTAGCTAGGTATGGTTGATGACCTCTGGACAAGTGCTCAAACCATCCCTCAGGTCCCAACTCCAACTCGCACTCCTCTAGTGGCGGCGGTTCATCCTCACCTTCCTCCGGAACCCAACCATCAGTTTCTTCCGGAAGCGGAAGCGGCACATCCATTGGTTCGTCATCGTCGTTTCCCACGCGTAAGTCGTCCATGTTGGTCATGTCGTCCAAGTCTACGCGTACTCCATGCATGTTAGGTTCATCTACCTTCTCAACTGCGTGACCTGTTGATAGCATCATGAAACGTACAAGCACAACTTCGGGCTGAGGTTCAGACGGCGTCTCAATGGTATTGGGCTCATAAAACAAATCACTATCAAGAAACACACGATCACAAGAACATGTTTTTAAACAACCGGATGCACCACAAGAAAACTCACTGGAAACCTCACGAACTAAAAAGGACAAAGTTCCAACTGACTTCACACTCTGAGGCTGCGACAATGGGCCATCCGGAGCAGGTTTGGACAAATCCCTTTTTAGAATACTAGGAACCTTTCCAGAATCTCCTACCGTCACAACATTCTCCGTTTCAACAATGGAAGAAACACCATGGACACTTGAAACCGGACGACTGGAATTCAAAGACGACACATCCATAGGCTGCGGACCATTCCTATCGCTCGATCGCTCTGGACCCTTCGCAAGAGAAATCGCCCACCACGCTCGCTCTTTCAGAGACAAACAAATCTTCAAACCGCCTTTGAACAAACAGGTCTCCTCACTCATCTCCAAAAGTGTTCCCCATCCGTTCTTCGACAAAACAAAAGGAGAAATCACAAAAAACGGAATCGAAGCAACGATGCACCGGCTCAACACAAACTTGCGTTTGACACTCTTAGTACCAGTCTTGGATAAGAATGGCACCTCAAGATCAACAATCCCAAATGTTTCAATAACATCACCGTTAGCTGCCCTAAGTTCACACTTTGAACGATGTTCCTGAACAACACGATACCATGACAAGAAATCCTTGGAAACAATGTGAGATGTGGCTCCACTATCTACCAACCATTCCGCACCAGGGGCCTTCGAGTCAACAAAAGCTACATTCTCTGTACACTCGTGGATTTCATGAACCGTCTTTGACTGGTTATGATCCATGCTTTCAACATGACTGAACATAGTCATGACAACACGCTCACCTTCAGATTCAGGCTCAGCCTCTGAAGCACCATCAGCACCACTGTCAGCTGCATGCAACTTGTCTTTCTTCTTTGGCTTGCGACGGCAAGTATCAGCGGTATGGCCACGAAGTCCACACTTGGTGCACTTCAACTTCTTCTTATCTTCACCTTTCCCTTTCCCAGTTGAGTTGGGGCAATTTCGACTTTCATGTCCAGCCTTACCACACTTGAAACAAAGACCTTCCTTTCTACATTTCTCAGACCATTCTCGATCTGATGCTGATCGTGATGGGCTCCTAGACGGTTGACCCTTCTTTCCCTTTCCATCTTTGTCTTTACCTTTTCCTTTTCCTTTCACATCATTCTTTCCTTTTCCTTTATCTCCTTCAGCTCGAACCACGTCAGGCATGGCATTGAGCTTTCCAAGATCACCCACAACCTTTGTTCGATTGTGATACAACATCACTGCTCTTTTGATCTGCTCCACCGTCTCTCCACCATGAAGTTGGGCATACTGCCGAACATCGGCAGGGAGGTTTCTCAACAAAACCAAGTACAAATCTGAATCCAAGACATCAAGATCACGAATTGCATTAGGATCTGGATGAGTTGCAATGAGCTGCCTAAATGTGAACAACTTCGCATCAATCTGTCGAAGCAGATCGGGCAAACTGTCATAATGCCTAACTCGGAAATTCAGAACTTCATTTCGACAGTGGATGGCTTCGCTTCGAGTCTGGATACTGAACTCAATCTTGAGTCTTCGAAGAATCTCATATCCATTTGTGGCTCCTACTCCAATCTCCAGCTCATAGACCCGAAGAAGATTCCTCACCCTATGAAAACCACTAAAAGACTGCTGCAACAAGTAGAACAATCTCTGAGCTCGCTGCCGTTGTGCATCATCTAGATGTTCCTCACGTAGTGGATCTTGACGTTGAAGTACTTCACGGATCTCCGCAGGAAAACTGGCATGAACTAGCGACAACCATCCTGACAAAGCTTCAACCCAGGTCCAAAAACCAGACACTTCATCTTGTCGACTCTTCCATGACTGCCACGGTGGATTTGGCATACTTGGGATCCACTTCGGATCCAAATTCCTTCCAGCAGCACTGACACCATCAGCTTGGGCAGGTTGAACAGGAGGTGGAGGAGGTACTTGAAGAAGACCTTGTCCACCTTGCACTGGATAACCACATGGCTGTTGAAAGGGACCTTGAAGAGCTTGAGGAAACGGAGGGATCCTTGAATTCCTTTCCAAAGTATCCATCCGATTAACAAGAGCCTCCATAACCTTCTGAGTTTGCTGTTGCTGAATCAGCAGCAATCTCATCATCTGACCTGATTCACCATCGCCACCAGAAGGCACACCTCCATCTTGAGCAGGACCATTTCCTTGAGAAGGGGTCTCTGTTGAAGCCGGAGGTTCAACTTCAGCAGCACGATCTTGAGCTGGACCAGAAGTTCCATACAGCGATGTACTGCCATAAAGGGAATCTTGAAAACCACAAGAGTAGGGCATCCTGAAGTCAGGACGTCCTGCAATCCCACCAGGCACTGTCTCCCCTTGACCATCTGCATCCAACCTTCTCCTACGTCTAACTTCACGTTCAGGAATTGCATCTCTAGGCAGATTCTCACGGCCCCAAGCCGCTGAATCAGCCCAAGTGAAAACAGGACGAGGAGGAGTTGCTTCTTGAGTTCTTCCTTCTTCCATCCTTCTGTCAGGACTGTCCAAGGTCAAACCAGGTGCATTCGTGAATGCACCTTCACCACGGTGACTTACAACTTCAGGTGCACTCTTTGGAACTGGTGGTGTACCAATTGCAAAGTGCTGTGGTCCCGTAGATTCTGAAGTCATCCAAAAAGCTCCGCTACCATGTGAAAACTACGCACCAGCTAGTAGGTAAACTCAGCAACCACCAACGTGACAGCCACCGTTCACAAAGCACCCTTTTGGACGTCACCACACAGGCGGTCAGGTCTTGAGCCAAACGTTGTACGTTTGGGTCGTGTCACGAAACTGCTGTACAAGACTGCTGTTCTGACGCAAACTTTGGCTTTAAACACGTTGATTCTAAAACAACACCTTGTTCACTCAGGACTTCTCTTTGAAGCAAAAACTCAAAACACCAGTTGACTTAAGGCACCAAAACTCCTTAACGTGGTACAACTTGGTCCAACTCTTCAGTTTGGTTGAGCAACTTCAAAGCAAACACAAGTGTGACTAAACTGTCACAAACACAGCCAAAACAAAACAATGACGCAGCTTCGCGAGATTACGCACATTTTGTTTCCAAAGGTTGTCACAACAAACCTAAACACTGTTCAACTGATGAACCTTTCTCACGCTCCAAACTGTGATCAAACAATCACAAACGTTGCGAAAAACTGAAAACAAATGCACACACTTTGAGATTTACAATGCATCAACTATGCACATGTGACAAACAAATTCTGATTCATGCTCTGCACAAAAACCAAACAAACTGAGAATGCAGCGCATCACTGAAAAGGTTGCTGCCGCTGACACCGCAACACTGATGGACCAACCGTTCATCCAAGTGCAAACTGAAAACACGAAGTACAGCAAAACAACTCTAACGTATATGTGAATGCAGCTGCATCACAAAATGTGCAACTGTCATCAAACTNAACAAAACAAAACAAAACAAAACAAAACAAAACAAAACAAAACAACAAACAAACAAACAAACAAACAAAACAAACAAACAAACAAAACAAAACAAAACAAAACAAAAAGAACAAAACAAACCAAAAAGAACAAAACAAAACAAAACAAAACAAAACAAACAAAAAGAACAAAACAAAACAAAGCCAAAACAAACAAAACAAAACAAAGCCAAAACAAACAAAACAAAACAAAAAGAACAAAAAGAACAAAACAAAACAAAAAAAGAACAAAAAGAACAAAAAGAACAAAACAAAACAAAAACAAAAACAAAACCAAACAAAACAAACAAAAACAACAAAACAAAACCCTAAACCAACAAACCAACGAACCAACAAACAAACAAACAAACAAACAAACAAACAAACAAACACACAAACAAACAAACAAACAAACAAACAAACAAACAAACAAACCAACCAACCAACCAACCAACAAACAAACGAACAAACAAACAACAGCAACACTTTAGGACCGCCGCTTTTTAATGTACCTAGTGCTTGCCTGTGTGTTCGCTGGCCGGAGCCAGGGCGCTGGCCGGAGCCAGGGCGCTTCATCGTGTGGACCGCCCCACCCACCGCCGGACTGGCCAGGAAACCTCCCGGGTAGAGCACCAAGGCCCCTCTCTTGCACTCACCCTACGTCCGAGGACGGGTTTTCGACAGTCACCGCTGGTGTTTTGTTGACGACTCCGTGGAGACATTTAGAATCCGGCCGTCGCGGAGAACTGAAGGGCGTGAACAGTTGAAGTGCCAGTGAACCCCAGTAGTAGAAACCCTTAAGGCGCTCCCGGACGGCCAACAAGCTACCACACTCAGCGCAGTGTTTGTTTGCTCGTTACTTAGACATTAAAAAGCTGCGGTTGTGGTTGATCCGCGGTGCGGATTGCGAGCCCTCCCCTCGCTGCAGGCATTGTCACGACAGTAATTAAGCCCAAACAAAAACCCAACAACAACACAAACAACAACTAAGCAACCAACAAAAAACAAAAACAACCAAACAAAAACATACACAATGTTCATTAAAGTGATGCACATATGTTCGAAAAGCAAGATCTTAAGTTAGTGATGATTTTCAATCAAGACATCTTCGCAAAAAGCTTTGGTATAGGTCGAGTAAAGAGAAATTAATGACAATAGGTCTGTATGTATCTGGATTAAGCCTTTGCACGTCATACATTGCCCTTGTCACACCCTTTTCCTTGACATCTGTTCATATGGGTTACGGTACCGGTCTTCTCACTTCCCACCCCCTCATTATCTTTTACTGTATCTCTTCCTCTCTCATCATCTCTCCTTTGCTCTCATCTCTTCCCATCCTTCCGCTCTCCTCGTTGCTTTTTACTTCTCATATTCCCCTCATTTCTTCTCATTTCCTGGCATCTTACCTGTTCCCTCTCCTTTGAATCCTTATCATCTCTTAACATCCGGCCTCGTCCCCTCTCCTCGTCGCCTCTCAATCTTCATCTCATCTCCTCTAACGTCTGCTTCTCTCATCTTCTCTCATCTAGTTTCATTTCTTCTAAGACAAATGCTGCTATCTCTCGTGTCCTCTAATGTATCACCTTCTAGCTTCTTATCTCTTGTCACCTCTTGTAGTTTTCCATTATCACTTCTTGTCCGGTCTTTTCTCGATTTGTTGCTGCATAAAACATCATATCTTAAGAATGAAATTAATATCAAATATAAATGTAGTTTTGAAACCAGATAAACATTATATTGGGATAAAAATATAAGTCATGGAAGATATTTAGAAAGAGGAAGAGATTTAGAAAGAAATACAAGGACATCGCCAAATTATAACATCGTAATATAATGAATAGAGCAAAGAAATTCTTGACTAAACCCTTTGTAAAATCGGGAATAAACATATTTGGGAGTGAAAATTTTACAATCCTAATCCAATAATAATATTACATGGCGAAGGGAACGGTTCTACCATTTTTTAAAAAACATAAGAGATATTGGAATAAATATTACAAGGGATATGGCGATGAATACCTTTAGTTGCTTTAAACAATATAACAAAAAATATCAAATCCAAAAAAATAAATAAATTCAAGAAAATAAAAGAAAAAATATTAATTAATTTGTTTAATATATATTTTGATTATTTAATCTACCAATATTATCTATTAAATTATTTTTTTCTAAATAAATATTAGTAAATTAAAAAATTTAAAAAAAAAATAATAATAATATCATAGTAGAAATAATATAATTAAAATCAAAAATAAGAATAATAAATAATAATATAACAAAATAATAAAATAATAAAATGATAAGATTTGATATAAAATATAAAATAAATACAAAGAATCAGAAAGATAATAATAACTAAAATAATTAGAAAAATATATAACAACAATAGAATAAAAAGAATATATATTGTTTTTCCTTTTTAAAATCTTCATAATTTTTTTATAATATTAATATATATTTATTTATATTATTATTATTATTAATTTATATTTTTATATATTTAGATATATATATTTAAATTCCAATACATATTTTTCTATATATATATATATTATTATATATATATATATATACTATTTTATAATAGAAATAAACAATCTCAAATCAAATCAATAATATCAAAAAATAAAATAATTTCAAACCAATATAATAAAAATATATATTTTATATATTCTTTATAATATATTTTTTCTAAATCATATATACTAATATATTTATTAATCGTTTAATAAATATCATATATATGGTAAACATATGTTCTTCTTTATTTATAAAATAATCAATTATTATTATTTAATAATAAAAATATAATAATCTAAACTAGCAAATTATATCTATTAATTATTATAGTTATCCATTAATTAATTTATATTATATCTATATATCATCAGTTTTTTAATCTATTTATTTATCTATTTAATAATCCGTTTATTTATGTATTTAATTGTTCAATCATCCATCCCTCCATCCCTGTCATTCTGTCTCTTATCTCTCTTTATTTCTCTGCCATAGCAAGCTATTTACCTATACATCTAACCTATCTTCTGTCTGCCTATGTACCTATGTAGCCACTTGCCTATCTACCTCTCTACTGTCTCTACTTGCCAATTTACCGGCCTACCAATCTGTTAATCTCCTCTATCTACCTGTGTACTTACCGATCACAAATCTACATCTACACATCTTGCCTATCTACGCATCTACCTGTCTTGTGTTCCTATCTATTCACACCAAAGCACGGGTGTTCAAAGGTCACGCCAAACCAACACTACGATCTTAGTAGAGTGTGAACTGTAAACATGTCTACAGTAAACCACTGCACGGCATGAATCCAACCTGTACTGTCACGATACAGAGTTCCGAAGAAGCTTGCAGAGGGTTGTGTTTAAAAAACATCGGATAGCACAAATACATCATATCGATGCATATCATATATAATATGTATACGTACTTATATGCTGCGTATTCACTTCGAGCATGACATCTGTTTCTCGGAAACTCATTGTTGGTTTGAATCACAATGGTCGATTGAGATATCATGCCAAATTCATCCATAATCTGTTGGGGATCGATGGGGTATAAAATGAAAACACTTGAAATATATGGATTGAATCTGAGTCTGATTGACTGATGCTGGCGAAGATCGCTGGATAGTTTCGTTCCAACTACAGGGCCCGACAGTGTGCTACCCGTTTATAGATAGTCAGGCAGAGCATGGCACAAACCAAGTCCGTCACAATTCAAACTCTCTTTCTCTAGAGTCCCACTTGCCATACAAGGAAAGCTCTATGCAAGATTGTGCGAGTGAACATTCAAATTGACAGTTGAGTTCAGCAAATCAGCAAACATGTATTTGTTAACCTGTTTTTAGAGTTCCATACTTTTTAGAATTAATGTTTCGATAATGAGTTCACCAGCTTTTGTCTTAGTTGAGCCTGGCCAAATGCTTCTTCGCAGTACGGCTACGTGCATCGACAAGTTGTTTTTGACAATTCATTCGGCAGGGCTTGCCTCCAGTTTGTTTCGGAGCACAACAGTCCTAGCAAAGCAATCGAACAGTCACACGGTGCTCTTGTGGCAAAGCAAACTTGCTGTATCTGCAAATATCTGCAGTGGCCAGTCCAGAGCAGGTCCTGTTCTCGGCTTGCTCAGCTTCAGTGCCGGCACCAGCAAGCCTGCCCTGCTCATCCTCAACTATTCAAACACAGCTCCACTTCTTCGTCTCCACACATATTATGTTATGATTATAATTCATATTAATTTATAATTTATAATCTTACACTGTCCTCGCTGTACGAATAGGAGCTGGCATTGTCACAGGCAGAGAGGGACTCAGTGGCCAGGTGGAAATTCAAGGTTGTCTACAATCTGACTCAGGAATGCTACCGACACAACCAACGACATATGTAGTGTCTAAGGTGCTTTCCCTTCTACGCTTTCTACTCTCATGGCATCTGTAGTGCCTTCGCATGCGCTGCAGCTTCGTTCCATCTCCTGTGGAAATTCAACATCCTGGGCCCTGGCAGCTTGGCCAGAGATGTGCAAACCTCGGGCTGCAGCTTCAGGCAACGTCCAAAATATCGAATTGCCTTCACAAACTCCACTTCATTCCACTAGGCAGCATGCTGTCGCTTTGCATTGCTGCAGCATTACTCGGTACCTGCGACACTACCAAATGCGCCTTTCTGCCAACGAACACAATCCAAGTCGTCCAGCTTACTTGAGAAGCAAACCCCTGCATTTCGGTTCAGCACATTTCCAACTCATAATGATTTGCAATGCATAAGTTTCGGTGAATAGTTGCACGGGTTCCACCTGCGCAGAGATCTGTGTCTTGAGCTCTAACCTATGCAAAAATGCTCTTGAGGATCTCTTGAGGTCTCTTCAAGTGCCAGCTCGGATCATTCCTGTTTCATCCGTTTCAGTTGTTCCCTCAATTAAGCCAATCATATTATACTCACTAGACCATACAAAAAAAGCTTTCTGCGTCGGCAATGAAGAAAGAGGCTAGATACAAAAAACTTCAATCACATGTCAACGCACTATGCAACAAGCGGGGTTTCTGGGGTTGTGAACTGGACTGTACCCACTACTACTTAGTTGGTACTGTAAGTATTGCCGGCATCAAAAAGCGACAGACTTGCTGCAATTTTGAGAATAGCCTTCGGCATATTGCCATGGTTGACTCTTTTTCAAAGTGGGCTAATTCAACTCTTCAAACATGTCAGACTCTTGTACAAAGTCAGTGGGCTAGGTAAGGCTTCAACAACTTCTCTTTAAGCTGCTGTCGTCTTTGCTCAAGGTTGGAGTCGGTCAGGAGTTGCCTCGCTCTGCTGACCCTTTCGTAGTTTCAGTATCTTTCATTATTTTCAGTATGTTTGAGTAGGCGTCCTGCACCATGTTCGACATTTTTGTCATGGTCCATAGTGGCTTATCATGCTTCGTCACACACAGTTCTGTTCTAGGATCAAGCGCCCATCCAGCATGTGAAGATGTGGAGCCTCTTCAATTTGATTGCAAAGACATCCATACAATCTTTCATTGGTGGACATGCAAATCGTGAAATGAAATGGCAGTGGAGAAGAAAAATATGTCAAACCATCTACAGTATCATAGTAAAATCAATGTGAAGGCGTGGTAGTTTGTCATATTCATTTTGTTTTGCTAGGACCGTAAATGGGCGATAATGGTGTCTTACATATTGTTTTGGGGACCCGCCTCGAAATTACTCCCATCTTGGTCACAGGCAGTGTTGCTTAGAACCTGCTACCAGTAGCAGACTTGTGTTGCTGCAGTAGATGATGCTCAGATATGCCCGGCATTGATCAACTACAAAAATATACAAAAACTGTTTCATGGATTGACAGCGAAGCAGCCTTACGTCTCTTCTTTCTGCGACGTTCGAGACCGTCGACGCCGTCGATCGGCTCCTGCTTGAGTAGGCGAATTGCTTGTACTTGCGGAAGGTATTCGAGTTTTTCTTGTTTCGTTTAGTGACTGAACAACTACTAGCTGCAGCAGTCCTCAGCGAGTCCGTTCTCCTTGTGATGTTTTTGCCTGGAGGTGACAACAATCAAATGTCCCCAGAAGGATGAAGGCCACAATATTGGCATTGCGGAGAGCTGTAGCATATTTCTTCTGGTCGGAACTCCAACGTATTCCCAGCTTTCCTAAACTTCTGTTCTTCTTTCTCAGGCTTTTTCACCTTACACATCCTCACACCCATCATAGCGGGCTCGTGACCTGCCTTCTTTCATTCAAGAGACAACTTGCAGTCAGAACTTTTCGGTATAGTAGGACGTACGTGGTAACGTAAATAGATGTAACTGAGGTTAACTAAGGATGAAAGATGCGTGCGATTCATCCTTCACGTCGGAGGTTCAATTACAGCATGCGCACGTCTAATGTTTCTGGAAGCTTTGGTCCCCCCTGCTTTGCATACGTGCCACCTACATACATAGCTGTGACTTCTCGAAGCATCTGCGGCTTTGGCACATCATCACTTCGTACATACTCTTACTGCATGGAAAAAGACAACAGTGAAGTTGACTGAAAGGATATGATAGACTTAAACGATTATACGTCTTCCTGATCCCTGTCTGGGCCGGGGCCAGCCGCACCCCGAATGGGTTGGGTTGCCAGGTATACCCACTCCGAACTCCGCCGAAACCGCTGTGTTTGGAAGGATCAGGTCACGGAATGTTTCAATTTGCAGCATTTTGGCGTCTAACCCTCTTAATCCGTGTTTTGATGTGTTTTGACATTGTTGGGTTGCAAAGTCGCACCCACATTTGTTTGTTTCAAACAAAGCGATAGCAGCGTTGCAGTGAGATAAAAAAAATGTAAATGCGAAAACAGCCAACTTCTTGGTTGAGCTAAAGCGGACAAGTAAAGCATTTTCTGAAAGAGGCGTAATAATGCCGAATTCAGCATTGTGCACATGTTTGATAATTGCAGACTGAATGATTTCAACCGCCATTGCCGTGGATTGATGTTACTAGCAATTACCTTCATCCACATGTTGCGTCTTCACATGCCATGTTCATGCATATTTTACATGAACATATATATATATCATATATCATACATATAATATTTATGTAAATATGCAATCTCGTGAGGCCCTGGCTCCTGGTTTCAGTCTTGTCATTCTATTCTTCCTAATTCCTTGAGAATAAATCATGATACTATATCGTATCGCATGGCCTATCCTACCCTATCCAACTTGTCGACACAGTTTGATTGCGCTCGGTTGGGATGAACCACCCCCATCCCAGGCCGGAAGGAGGTACAGTACTGATTCTGAACCTCTTGAACATGTCAAATCTAGTCTGTGTTGTTTTAAATCGTACCATATCTCCTTCCTGTTTGATCTCATGCTGCGTTCCTTTGTCTCACTTCACATTACTTTGTGATCATGTCTCATGCCACATCATATCATCGTACCGATTGTGTCGTACTACCTTGCACTACCGGAAGTACTGCGACTGCTGCGACAAACAGAGAAGCACTTTCAATCACGACCGTCACAAGGACACTGGACGAGACGTCACAAATTACTGTGCCTGCCACACAAAATCATAAGCGAAGCACGCGCCCTCTATGTGCGGGTCTGCAGTTTTCACAAGCCAAGGTCTGTCAAGGAAACGACTTGATATATATATATATACAGTGTTTGATTACTGCTTGAAAGTAGAAACTTCCCGCTGGGGGGCACTTCCAAATTGCAACGGTTGCCATTTGCCATTGCTATCAAACAGCTGCATCTTTTCCTGCCTCTTTCTCTTGGTCATCGACCCTGAAGGTGTCCTTCGTCAGCTAAAATTTCTTGAGCAACTTTGATAAAATGCCACATAATGCCACGGTGATGCCTCTGAGATGGCGGCGCAACTACCTCAGCGGCTAAGCCGGCCTTGGCTGCGTCCAAATCAGCAAGACAGGTTCTGGAACAATTTCATGCGTCTAGGCTGGTAACTCAATGAAACTCAAACTTCATGATACTAATGCGCCCGCCTTGCCGGCGTGTCTAGGTGCTTGGTTGTTGTGGCTTCTATGTTGTAAGTTGGAGCTGATATGTCCTGGCTCAAGCTGAGAATTGCTTCTTCACATGAGGTTGTTCCGTTCCTAAAATCACCACCGCCGCCACCAGCATCGTCACCTTCACTCCTTCCTTTTTTCATCTCCTCCTGCTCCTGCCCCCCACCACGCACAACTCCTACCTCCTACCTCGCCCCTACCTTGCACCTCTTACCTCGCACCTCCTCACCTCCTACCTGGGCTCGGTTCCCCTGTTGTTCTTTCTGCTCTTGTTGTTGTTGTTGTTGTTGTTGTTGTTGTTGTTGTTGTTGTTGTTGTTGTTGTTGTTGTTGTTGTTGTTGTTGTTGTTACGTTGTTGTTGTTACGTTGTTGTTGTTGTTGCTGCTGTTGTTGTTGTTGTTGTTGTTGTTGTTGTTGTTGTTGTTGCTGTTGCTGCTGTTGCTGTTGTTGTTCTTCTTCTTCTT
>DF243159.1:3068-24067 GCA_000507305.1 Breviolum minutum Mf 1.05b.01 | reverse complement strand
TTCTTCTTCTTCTTCTTCTTCTTCTTCTTCTTCTTCTTCTTCTTCTTCTTCTTGTTGTGGTGTTTGTTGTTGTCTGTTGTTGTCTGTTGTTGTTTGTTGTTTGTTGTTTGTTGTTGTTTGTTGTTGCTTGTTGTTGTTTGTTTTTGTTTGTTGTTGTTTATTGTTGTTTGTTGTTTGTGTTTTGGTGTTTGGTCATTGCTGTTTGTTGTTTGTGATTTGTTGTTCGTTGTTCGTTGGTGTTTGTCGTTTGTTGTTTGTGGTTTCTGGTTGTTTGTTCGAATTGTTTTATTGTGACTTGTTGTTGATTTGTGATTCTTGTTTGTTGTTTGCTGCGTGTTGTTTGTTGTTCTTTGCCATTGTTTGTTATCTGTTGTTTGTCGTTTGTTGCCTGTTGCTAGTTTGCTGTTTCTGGTTTGTTGTGCTTTTTGGTGTTGCTGTTCTTGTTGATAATGTGGATGTTTCCTTGTTTGTTGTTGTTTTTCTTGTTTTTGATGTTGTTGTTACTGCGGGTGGTGTTGCTACTGCTGCTGTTCCCAGTTGTAGTGCTGTTTCTTGCCTCTGGTCATGCTGCTGGTGGCGCTGCTAATGATGGCGTTTCTGCTGCTGCTGCTGCTGCTGCTGGTGGTGATGGTGCAGCTCTTTGCTGCGGCGGTGCCGGTAGGGTTGCCTGGTAATCGTGCTGGTGGTGGTGCTAGTGGTAGTGCTGCTCGTTGTGCAGTTGCTAGTAGCGCTTAATGCAGAAGCAAACGCAAGCCTTATTATGTAGGCTTTAGGCTAAGGCGAGGCCGGCGGGCTAGCCGGAGGGTGATAAGTATTTCAAGATTTCTGAGGTAGGTGCAGAGTTCAAGTGCCCGGATATTTCTGGTGGTCTTGCAGCCTCAACACACAAGCTGTACATGCTACAGAAGCCCTCACATCATCACAGCCGCAAAGACGCTGAGGTTGCAGCTGCCTTCGGTCTCAAAGAAGCATCTGTGCGCCTGCAGATTGCATTAAAACATCATAAAAGCATATCACAAAGCTTTTATATGTCTAGCACTTGCCTGGATTTCTTCTCGCTCTTCTCCAGACCCGTCATTGTCTGCCTGCTAACATCGGAGATAGGGTAGTTCTTCTGGTCAAGGGAAAGCGCAGCTTTGCAGTAGGGACGCTACGAGGGGTCTGTATTCGCATTCACATTTGGCAAGTCATTGACACCTGCCACAAAGATCAGCAATGAGACGTTGTGTTGCGCAAGCATTGGTATCAGTGCACGCGACACATCATATTTCTTCTGCAGAACACCTTATACTTGTGTCAAAAAAGGAGCAAAAACCAATCCGTGAGCGGCAGCCTGGCATGTTTTCACGACCCCCTTGTCTTGGTAAGGGCGGAGGGAACGCCTGCCAAAACAAGGAATCTCAAAGCTAAAGATCCTAAAATCTAACATTTTTAAATCTGCGTCACCCATTCAGCAACACCTTCCAGGAAGCCCGCTGCAAAATAATCCATTCTGTGCGCCTCAGTGTTTTTGGCTCTCGTGCTCGCTTTTTTCTGGCCCTTGTTCTTCTCCTTTTCCATCTTTTCCTTCTTCGGTTGCCCCACCTGCAATCCAATCAATCCAAGCCCCATCCAAGCCAGACAAACAACACAAAACACCAAACTGCCTCGGCGCCAAGCTGTGTGGCCTCACTGTTTGTCTGGTCTGCCCTTTCCAGAAATGCCATGCGCAGCTCTTGCCGAACCAAGCGCCAAGCCGTGTCCAAGTTTTTTCGACTCGGGGTTGCAGCATCAGAATTTGACTGCTCATGCTCCTGAAACATCAATGTAAGGATACAGCACAGCATGCAATCTGTCCTTGTGGAGACACGAACATAGCATGAGAGCTGCAAACATGCTGGTTTCTCCACATTTAATCTAGTGACCAGAACCCCAACATGCCTGGCTTGGGGAGACTAGCCTGACAACCTCCTCGATGTCCTCCTCGATGTCCTCCACTTTGAACCCAGGCTGAATTAAGAATGGCAAAAGCCGCGGAAGTAAGCAAGACTCACAATAGCTTTGTGGCGTTCCATTTCAAAAAAGTCCTTGACAGAAAGAGCACTTCCTGCGAAAGCGTCATTGTCCCAGACCCTGAACCTCACATTCCAAGAGCATGGGACACACATGGCTTCTGAAAGTGATTGCACGAAGGAATCAAGAAAAATGGCTGTCATCCCCGAGCACACTGGCCCTTGCAGCGTCACGTTCTTCTAGTATACTGCAGTTTATCTCTGCACCCTGTCTACCTTTCTTCGAAATGCACATAGTCGAAAGAAGTTTAAATAGTAAACTTCCGACAATATGGAGAGTTGAAAAGCAGATGAACAGCAGATGAGATGAAGTAAAGTCCGAAGAAAGAAGATGCAATAGCGCGAAAATCAGAACAAAGAAGATTCACATGCGCCAAATGTTAGAGAAGTCGCGAAGTGCTATGTTTTTCAATTATTCGTGCGATTTCGTGCGTCGGGTGAGTCCAAAAGTACGCTCGTGAAAGCGGTGGGCGCGGAGTCATGTGGTCAAAGGAGAAATCAAAAATTGCACGCCGCTGTGGCGCGAAGCGCATTTTAAAGTGACAATGCGCAAAACGCCTCAGCTTCGGACCATCTTTTAAGTTCCGATGTCGAAAAATTGCACGCCGCTGTGGCGAGAAGCGCATTTTCAACTGAATGTACAAAATACGTCAGCCTCGGACCACTTTTTGAAGTTCCAATGTCGATAAATTGCACGCCGCTGTGGCGAGAAGCCGATTTCCAAGTGAAAATGCTAAAAAATCGGCGGTCTCGGGCCGCTTTTTGAAGTTCCGATGTCAAAAAATCGCACGCCGCTGAAGCGAGACGCACATTTGTAAGTGAAAATGCACAAAATACCTGGGCTTTGGCACACGTTTTGAAGTTTAGATGTCGAAAAATTAGTCAGTTAGCAAGTTCGTCAGTCAATCAATCAGTCAGGTAGTCAAGTAGTCAGTCAGTGAATTAATCAGGTAGTCAGTTTATCAATCAAAGAATTACATTAGTCAGTTAGTCAGTTCGTCAATTAGTCAGTTAGTCAGTTAGTCAGTTACCCAATCAATGAATTAGTCAATTAGTCAATTGGTCACTTCGTCAGTTAGCTAGTTATTAGTCAGTTAGTCTAATTAGTCAGTTCATCAGTTAGTCAAGTAGCTAGTTCATCAGTCAGGAAGTCAATTAGTCAGCTACTTAATCAGTCAGTTAGTTAGCTAGTCAGTCAGTTAGTCAGTTCGTCAATTAGTCAATGAGTCAATTAGTCAGTTAGTCAATCAGTCAGTTAGTCAATCTAGTCAGTTCGTCAGTCAGTCAATCAGTTAAGAAATTAGTCGATTAGCTAGTTAGTGAGTCAGTAAGTCAAGAAGTCAGTTCGTCATTCAGAATTAATCAGTTAGTCAATCAGTCAAGTAGTCAATTTAGCTAGTTAGTCAGTTGGTCAGTATTTTTGCTTTGACATCCCAACCAATCTCTCCTATAGTTTTCCTCTTCTTGAAACTTCCCCCACCGCCTTGCGCGGTACTACTGGGATAACTGTCACATACTATAATATCATGATATCATAGATGGTAGATAATAGACGACAATATATAATGTATAATGTAAAAATAATATTTACTGCAAATCATTTGACATGTAAATAAAATATATGTAAATATAGTACCTGTGTGCGCACATTGCGTTACACGGTGCTGCGCGTCACTGCACTGCACTACGCTCTTACATTTCATTGCCTTACATCACCTTACCATACCTGACCTTGCCATACATTACATACCATACCTTCGTTACATTACATTACACTTCACTACACTACATCGCACTACATGGCATGATTTTGCATTACATTGTATCACATGATATCGCATTACATTGCACTACATTGCAATACATTGCAATGCACTACCATGCATTACATTGCATTACATTCCAGTGCATTACAATGTGTTACAATTACAGTGCCATTATCAGTACCGTTAGCATCAACTGAAATAATTGTGAGAATATGGATATCAAACAACCTGTGGGGGGGAAAGAAAGCCAGACTTTTTTCGTGTACTTCAAATTCTTGCTGGCATCATAAAGGTTCGCCGCCTCACTGAAACCGACTGAAAGACCACCACCACCCCCGGCGCAGATTGCAACGTGAACACTTAAAAGTTTGGCTACAAACCCACCATGGCAACTTGCTCCAACAGCCGCGCAAGCCCAGAAGACCATGCAAAGCAACTTTACGGCAGCTCCCAACACCAACCCAGCACCCCCGCAAAAACTCTGTTTTTTCCACCAATCTAGCACGCCCTTTTTTTGTGGCAACGCAACAACACCCCATTCCAAGGATGTCAACGTTCTCCGCGTGTAAGTTTTGCGCTGAACCCACCATTGCCCCAACAGCCTCGCAAACGCAGAAGAACACATTTCGACAGCGTCCAGCACCAATCCAGCACCCCCGCTAAGAATCTCTTTTTTCCACCAACTAGCACCCCCGCTCAGACAGACCAGGCAGGATGCGGCACCCCGCACAGGATGCGGCACCCCGGGCAGGCAGACCACGGTGGATTCCAGCCTCTGACCTCAAGAATTGCCTAGTGATACAAAACGGCTGCCAAACACTCAAAAATGGCCCCCTAAACACCACCTATTTCCTTGATTTTTATGTACCTATGTCAGCGACCCCCCTCCCACACCCCCTCCTAATTCTCACTTCGTTCGCAAGGCGAAACTACGCCTAGCCTACCGGCTGGCTTTCGTAATATATCATAATCTTACCTATTCAAATGATATCGAAAATGTTTAAATTCCTTCTAAACTATTGTGCAAGTCTGAGAGCGATTGAGGCGCAACGAAAGGCTTCACTGAAGACGGCAAGCAATACACAGACCAAGTGCAACCCACTGCACTACGACTACTACCCCAGTGGTACCCTTATATTCTGGGATGTTGTGGATTTCCCCCTTCCTTCGATGCAGTCTGTCTTCAAAATGACGACCAAAGTGACCAAAGCAACGCTGGTGTTGTTTTGTGGATCTGCATGTTTTTGGCTTTTCACTTTGAAGAAGCATTTGTGGACAGATAAATTCAGCAAACACGTCGTTTGGCTTGTGGTTTCCTCGTGTCCCTACAAAATCTCTCCTCCGTACAGAAGAGGTTGCCTTTGCAAGGGCCCTTGCAGTGGTGAATGCCGTGTACTTGCAATAGTCAATGCCGTGATCAGGTCCAATTCATCTCAAAGCAAAAGCCCATTTTGAGGCAGAGTCTCCCTGGTTCAGCCAGGAATTTCTTTGAATTTCTGGTAGTTGTACATACAAGATTTTCTTCCTCAAAGGTCAAAAGAAACCCAGCAGGCCATCCACGCGCTTCAGAACTTGCTTGAAAGACTTCAAGGATGTCCAAAGGCTTTGCAACATCTCTTCAAAGTAGGACAGCTAGGAAGCCCTTAACTCTAACACTTTGCTCGCGCTGTTCAAGCGATATCTACGCAATGTTTTTTGCATGGAAGCAAACGGCACTTGATGGTTGAAAACATGGGTTTGATCACAGGATGGACATGCAATTGCTGCAGAATCGCATTGCAACACACACGAAGGCTCAGTCGTGAACACCAATGGCTGATCTTCTTTGATCAGTGTCGGCAAGTACCTCAAAAAGGGCGCAGCTGCATCTCCATCAAATTCAAGCAGGGAAAACCAGCAAACACTTAAAGTTGCTCAACATTTCTGGAGAGCGCGCTTGTCACAAAGGGCTCGATATAAGGCAGCCTGGCATCCAAAAAGTAGGCAAGGACTCTGTTTATCGCGAAAAAAACACATCTTTGCATCGATGTCATTCAGTAACCAGCACTTCTTGGAAATCATCAAAACAAATATAAATATTCATTATGTATGTCTAGGTCTATGTAAAAGAAATATCTATACAAATACCTATATTTCATGTATATGTAAATATATATATATATATTGATTAGATAAATAATATGAAAAAATGCACGAGGGAAAGAAGCAAAAAATTATTCCAGCAATATTCCAGCATAGACCCCAAATAGCATAAACGGCACTTCACCGTCGCACCCAGCAATGGCACCATACCCAGCAATAGCAACCCCATGAATGGCATCCCATATCAAGATTGAACCAAAGAGACTTTTCCGATTTCCCCATCGAAAAAACTGATTTTGTCGCAGTTGGTGGGAGCCACATGGCTAGCCTCGCTCTCCTTGTACTTTGCAAGTATTCCTTACCCAATGTCTGGACCGACGACAGCTGTCTGGCGATCTGTTCTCAATTCCGGCTGCAACATGCCTATTACGTAATATCTTGATCACCTGATGCTACCATATGCTACCTGCTGGTGCTCCTGGACTCAAGAGTGACTATATACATCCGTCTGCAGTATGGCCATATTCGGTCCAAAGTGCCATCCAGTTCCTGGAGTTTGCTTGGATTGAATCTCGCATACCTGGGCGAGTCTCTTGCAAACCACCGCCAATCATAGCAATTACTGTCCAAACATGATATCTTTCCCATCCTGCATATTTTTGCGCCTTGACGCAATAACAGCAATCCATATGATTGGAGTATAAGACTCAAAATCAACATGCAAGTGTTTGCCACAAGAAGCTCCCTCACTGAGAGCGTTGCATTGCCTCTATCAGAGGCTGCCAATCCTTTTGAGGACGGCAAAACCTTTTACACGGACTCAAGAAATCATTTTGACTCCAGGCAAAGTGGATACACAGCTGCATGCCAACAAGTCTGCAAAAGAACGCACCAAACCAAGGCAAGGGCACATATTTTCGAACAATATGGTCATATATCTCTGCCTGACCCCCACGTGTTCAGCCGAAAATCCACAATGAACTCGGACTTGACTGAAGCAGGTGGACGAAAGCTGGAGACAAGGAATGTGCAATACTCACACAGCTGGCGAACGCCACACAGAGTGTTTGCTTGATTGATCAGCAACAAGAGCAGAGCACACTTCTTTTTGATTGTGTCTGCTCAAAGGCATGGGGTCGAGCAGGTGAATCGATCCATCTGGAAAAGAGATGAGATGGTTGAACAACTGAGCGACCTCACCAAAACAGAGGTGGACCCAATTGAGGTCTCAGTCTCACAAAGACTGAGAACAACAGAACCAACACATCATCATCATAGAAATTGTCACCCCGTGAACAACCCCCCAGATCTTCGTCCAGGGTGGGTGGGTGTGGACAAATCTCACTGGGTGAACACTTGATCTGTTCACCAAAATGGCATACAGATAATTGAACAATCATACNGAGGTCTCAGTCTCACAAAGACTGAGAACAACAGAACCAACACATCATCATCATAGAAATTGTCACCCCGTGAACAACCCCCCAGATCTTCGTCCAGGGTGGGTGGGTGTGGACAAATCTCACTGGGTGAACACTTGATCTGTTCACCAAAATGGCATACAGATAATTGAACAATCATACCAACATGAGAGTAATCCCCCTTTCCAGACCAACCTAACCGAAAAATGGGAACTACTCACACAGCTGGCGAACGCCACACAGAGTGTTTGCTTGATTGATCAGCAACAAGAGCAGAGCACACTCCTTTTTGATTGTGTCTGCTCAAAGGCATGGGGTCGAGCAGGTGAATCGATCCATCTGGAAAAGAGATGAGATGGTTGAACAACTGAGTGACCTCACCAAAACAGAGGTGGACTGTGGACCCAATTGAGGTCTCAGTCTCACAAAGACTGCGAACAACAGAACCAACACATCATCATCATAGAAATTGTCACCCAGGCCCTACCCCTCGCGATCTCAGCTCAACGCATCAGGCCAAATCGGTCGAACAGACTTCCAACCTGCTTTAGAACCGGTTTCAAGATCATTGCGGGAAGGCCAGTCCGCAGGATTAAACATCCGTTGCGACACGATCAATAAAGACCCGGATACGTAATTCGAACACTAAGTCCCAAAAGATTTCGATCAAATCATAAGATCAGACTTGCTAGAGTAGCCTTTTACAAGAGCAGCTTCGACTGCTTCAGAATCAACAAAAAGAAGAACATCACAACCGACAAGACGAGATTCAAAAGTTGAAAGAGCAATGATCGGAGCCAGCATCTCGGCTGGGACGATTTGAGTCTTCCTATCAAGCCACTGAGCTTTGACCTTCTGAGGAACTATACCGCAGTAAATTGTACGGGACAGGTCAAACTTCGATCGATCATCACCGCACCTATCCGATCCGGCTTCTTCTCTGAGAACCTCCGGTCGGGTGAAAAACCATCGGTGAAAAACACAACCTCCGAAAACTTCGACACACTCAAGGCGATCGATCTCGGAGGACCTTCCTTCACCAAGAACATCCATTGCTCCAGAGCTTTCTTCAACGGGATCCCCAAGCTGAACGAACCATCAGGAGGATGTCTCGCGTACTGTCTCTCAGAGATCACTCGCAGAAAAGCGCGACCGACTTTGCCCCAGAGCTGGCTAGCCCCAAACATATAGTTTTCCTTTGAGCTTTCCAGCGGATCCTGGATCCAGCAGGTCATTCTCGACGATAGCTTCCATCTCCCCTATTAGCTCTGTCTTCCTTTCAGCTTTGATCTCAAGCACCATGTCCACCAGATTGTAGGTGACCCCGAGCACGGTTGGCGATCTAGTGAGCTGGAGCTTCTTCTGATCAAAAGCCGCTCCCAGCCACCAGTGAACATGCTGCGCACACTGATGAGCAGATGCCACCGACTCCATAGTCTCGAACCCGTACTTGTCATCATAGAAGCTGAAAGCGACCACGCCAAAGATCTTGACTAAGAACTCGTTGATGGCAGCAGATCTACGGTTGTAATTGTAGACTGCCGAGACCAGTCCAAAGGAGTGACCAACCATCACGAAAATCCCACTCTTGTCGATGCAGGATCCTTCAAACAAATCACACTGAACTTTCTGTGTGCAAGGTCGATCGCCACTTGCCGATAGGCTTTTCTCTCATCCAGAACCCAACCTGCCAGCTTTGCCAAAGGGGATCTAGACCTCAAACACCTAAGGGCAGCGACATTGGAATCAGTAGAGGGTAGCTGGAGCTTCTCGGTGATCACCGTAGCTCTATTCACCAGATTAGTGGTTGCACTATCGCAGCCTCGAACCTTGTTCTTTTGAACAACTTCGAAGCGCTGAGTGGGCACCCAGTCTTGGTGTTGAACAACTTCGGTGACCTCACCCTCAGAGAAGAAGAAGAAGGGCCCCAAGCAGGAACCTTCTTGAACATCCTCCACTATAGCTTCCCAGATTTTCGAAAGATTCTCAGTGACTGGAACTGCTTGGACTCTCTTGACGATCTTCTTCCGCATTTCCCAGGCCCGATTGGACAGTTCTTCCAGCGAGACTATATGTCTTGGTACCGGTCGAAAGACGGCCAACGACCTGACCTGGAGATCTCACCAACGATCGGAAAACCATGGAGAAGGAGATCAGGGAGATGGACATCAACTGAACCAGATGCTTTGATGAAGTTGCGGTAGAGCTCAATGTTGCAAGTCTTACCCATCTGAGCCGGAGCGCCATCCGGCACGCCCTGCAAGAGCCTGCGCAAGGGAGCATCTGGAAGACCCGAACGTTCTAGGCAGTCCTGCGCCAAAGAGCTCCAGGCAGCCAAAAGACCTTGTCGATGCTGCACCACACCTATAATGGGTCAGCCGAGACCCGCTCGATCGCCTCCAGCACATCCGCCGCATCCAGCAGAACCCCTTGACTGAACGGATGTGGGATTTGAAGAGCCCACGCGATCGCTTCACCGGGTTCTGTCTCAATGTCGAGAAGGGGTTTCATAGCACCCCTCTTGAGCTGATAACCTGAGGCCACAGCTTTGAGAGCTGAAGCCGCTTGTCGATGTTCTTTCCACAAAACTGCTTGTCCGAGAGGTCGCTTGCGATCAGCCTTTGGACCCACCAGAGCAAATGTTGGAGCCAAATGTTCAAATGGGAGCTCCGCAATCTCTTTGATGCAAAGGGCCATAGCCTCGCACATCCTGAACGGATACTCCTGAGCAAGCTTGGATTCTGTAGACCCATCGACCGAAGAAGTCACTCCAAACACGACCTTGTAGCCTGATGTGTGAATGCGAGCCATCACACGTCATCTCCAGAACGCGGAACCGCTCGTCAGTGACCATAAGCCGAGTGGGCTTAACAGAAGGAGCACCCCACATGCACTGATCAAGGTCGATGTTGAACGTCCGGCACAAATGAGCAACACGCACCAAGGCTGGGGTGTTCCAAATGAGGCTGAACAGGGGATTCTCACTTGAAAAATCTTTACCTAATTGAGCTAAAGCGCAACAGGCTTCAGCAGTACGTTCCACAAAAAGATTACCCAAAAAAATTACTAAGAACAGATCAAGATCCAAACCAGGGAGTCCATCTGGGAATGCTGCCGATCGCAATGGAGGCGGTCCCCCATCTTCTTTTCGAGCAGAAGAAAAGGTGTTGCACGGTGTGCCAAAGTGCATGAAAAAGACCGCTCCCAGCAGGATCAGCTGCATCACAAAATGCCAGAGCTCCGCATCCATGACATCAAAACCATCGGGAACAAGCTCCGAGACCATAATGTCGATCGGCGGCAGGCATCTGATGCCCAAAGACTTCAGTGATGCCGTGAGTCTTGCAGTACCTGAAAAGACTTCCAGAAACCAGGGACCATGTCGAGCGACTTCACGTGGATCTCGGGGAACTTGTTTCCAAGACGACCATTCGCATGAACCATCAAATGGAGCTGTCGGAGCCTTCTTCATAGGCTCGTCATTCGATCCACTTGATGGAGGTCCTGAATGATCAGCTGCGGCCGGACCTTGATCCCCAGCCTGTCCGACCGGACTCATTCAGTGATTGCCATGCCACGAGTGTGGCTGCCCACACTCCACGCATAGATGAGCATTCTTACATGTGTCTAAGCACCCCAACGAGCAGTTAAAGAAGGGGCACCTCTTCTTGCCACTGTACTTGAACGAAGTGATCTTGCTCCACCCTGCTGCCGGAACACGTGCATCTCGAGCGACTTTATCTCCACTACCACGAGCTGCCGTCTTCTTTGAATCAACCGCCTGCTTGGCTTGTCGCAGGATCTCTTTCTGTCGAGCACGACGCTTCTGATTCCGATCGAGATCTCTTGTCCGGATTGCCTGCGGGCGGGCTATCATCTTCCAAGGATCTCTTGGTGCTCCTGACCGGTGTGGATGGCTCTGCCTGCTGACCGGCCTGTTTGAACTTGTCCAACTCAGCACTCGAGCGAGCATCATTCCACAACTGTTTGTGGTTATTGAGCACCACGAAACCCACCGAGAAGGTTGGGAAGCGTTTCCTCTGATCATGGTTGAGCCTATGAACTTTCTTTCTGATCAGGGAATCCACTGCTAGCAGCAGCGCCAGACCTTTGTTCTCATGCCTCCACTCTTCGAGCTCTGCCATGTACCTCAGAGGACCTGCTTTCCAATTGAAGTCACAGATGTTGAGGTACTCGACACCAACAAAGAAAGCGTGGAGCTTGTCCATGACCTGGGACTCTGATGCGGCTGGAGGAGGCTGATCAATCGTGACGACCTTGAGCAAGTCTTCTGCATTCTTGGAGATACCCGGCTTCTGAGCCACTTGTTCGCTGCGGATCCGCATCTCACCGACCTGATAGCAGGGTACAGCCCCGTGCACCAAAAAATCACGCTGGATCCTCTCAACGAGCTTGCGACGCGGCTCACGGTGCGGTGGTAAGATCACGTCAGGATGTCTGCCTACGAACTGCTCTCTGAACTCCGCATGATCATCGCCTGGGATCTCAGGGACTTTTGAAGGATCTTCCTCCATCTTTGCACGACGAGCTGCGAAGTGTTCCTGAAGACTCGAACAGGTTCTCCAAACTGCTGCCAGCGATGTTTAGAGCTAACTCCTTCGCTGCCGCTGAGTCCCCGAGCTTGGTCTCGTCTGCGACCAGGGTCTTCAAAGTTGCTTTGACCCCTGCGATCGTATCGCCGAGCATGGCGAATGTTTCCACATTGATCAGTCCTGCTTCTGCTGCCAGAATACATAGTTTCTCTGACAATCTCTGCCTTCCAAAGACCTGCCGCAGAGCCGAATCTGGCACCTATATCCCATCAGGATAAGTAGTTCGATCGACCATGGCTCAGTTGGCTTGCTCTGAACAAAAAGGCTTCTCACCGGAGCGAGTGAACGACCGATCTTCGAGACAGCTTCTCCTAGCTACCCTAAGACGATCACACACCTCACTCAGCTTCTGAAAAAGATGCCGAACCCACCAGGTGTCAGGCGCTCTCTTTTAAGCTGACTCGATAGAGAACAGACGAGTGATGTCCGGTCTGTGTCGAGCGCAAGATTTGCACAAAGCCGAAATGTCACAGGGAGATCAGATCCTACGGCTGTACAGTCATGGAAATCAAACCTAGAACATGCAATGCTCTCGGGATCCCCTAGTGCAGTGCAATGATACTTATAGTCGTAATAGCTTCCGGGAGCCGGGTTCTTGATAAAGAATTGAACTCCTTCGAGCTCCTGATCACAAACATCAGTGATCACCGTATTCTTATCTTCTTGGATGAAATGATCATTCTTGGTGAGGTCCTGAACGAGCTGCTTGATCATGGTGGCTGGTACAGAGGTCCCGTTCCTCGTGTACTTGAGAACGAGCGGCCCTGGATTCTTCCAATTTGCTTGGAGGCCTATTTCCTCGGTAGATCTACCTGCATGAACGGCAGCATCCAACAACGTCACTCGACATGAGTGTGCCGTCAGTTCGGCCATTTCTCTGATCAGGGCAGACTTGTTCTCATGGGGAATCACCTCTGTGCTTGCCACAACGATCGCTTGCTGGACAAACACCTTCAACCATTTTACCGACCGACTGTGCGTTGGCGGAGTGCTGGTGAACTCACTCCTGGTGTTGAGCTCTGGCACCCAAAAGTCTCGATCGCTGTCCACAGCTGGAAACAGGTTCCACCCAACTTCAAGCCAAGTGGGGTGAGCGAACCCCACCAAAAAGTCCTTCGTCTTTCATGATCAGGTCTTTCGGACTCGCGTGGATCGCATCGTCAAATCTGAGGGATGCAAAAATCATGCACAAGATCCACCAGATGAAGACTCGAGCTGCAAACCCTTCGGATTCGTTGAGCACCAGACCCTCAAGAGCACCGACCACATGGACTGGGGTCGGTTTGGCCTCTTTCAGAGTCTTTGCTCGATCGGCAACTACCTTTCCTTGAAGGGCTCGCAACCTCCGGTCGTCTAGATTGGGGAGATCCATCACCAACCTAGCAGCAACCCACTTCAAGCTAGTCTTAAAAGATGGGATCACGGTCGGTCCACAAAATCTGGAATCAAGGTGAAGAGCATACTTCAGGATCTTTTCGACGGCCAGCGAGAAAGCTTCGATCTCGGAGAACGCAGCCCAATGCTCATATCTTTCGACTGCACGAACGTGTGCGATCATTGTTCGCGGTGCCCCAGAACTGAGCACTAGCTTCTTGGCTGCCTCCCCCGGTTCGAGCTCCTCGCACGACTCTTGTTCACTGAGCAGCTTGGCAAACTGACCTGCCCTCTTCCCGATCGACTCAAGTCTTCCTGCCCACTTTACTTTGATAGCATTTTCTTGATCAAGGAGCGGGGTCGATGAATTCCCTTCATCCCCCCTATCAACTTTGAACTTCTTACTTGGTTGAATGACCTTCTTAACTAGTGGAGCCACGGTGGCCAACTTCCTAAGGCTGGCCACAGACCCTTCAGTGTCTTCAACTGGAGCCCCTTCACAGAGCCCGAACCCTAGCTGAAAACATGTGGATTGAAGAAAAACGTTTTCAGCAGAAATTGCCAATCTCCAAAAATGTTCAAGAGCAGTCGGTTGTGAACACAAAACTCGAGATACTTCCTCCTCCCAGCTACTCGCCCATTCAGCGACTAGTTCCACGAACTCAGAACTTAAGTCTGAACATCGATCGCATGAACAAAAGCTAAATTCGCGAGCGGCGACTTCAACAAAGCGAGTGAAAACTCGTCTGAAAAGATTGGAAGAGAAAGAATCTTCACTGTCCACCTGTCGCTTTGAGCCATGATCACCTCGGACGCAGCACCAATGACGGCATGAACATGCAAGAGATCACGAACTTCCAGATCAACAAGTTCGAAAAATGAAAAAGGAAAAACGGACTAGGATTTACTTTTCATCAGCACATCAATCAACGTCAGACACGCTTGAACAAGCAAACACATCAGACTCATGATGCCACCCTTCACGATAGCGCTCATTGTCATGAACATGTTACTTGAAGCTGTCTCGAACATCGATCGAACGGCTGATTGAGATCCCACAACCCAGAACCACAGTACCAACCTGCAGTGTCGAGCAGTCACAACCGATCGACTGACAATCAGCTTCACGCTAGCTCGAGTCTGTCAACCGGAAAGAGAGACTACCGCAACACGCAGGCTACCTTTTTCTCGAGCGGATGAGTCTGACGGAACGATCTGTCAATGTTCCAGACCAATTGCCATCTGCTGGTATCCCAGCTGATCAGGAAGAAACTTCCAAAGAAACTCATGGAGCTTTGGGTCCAAAAGAGACCGGCCCTGAGCTAGGTTGTTGCTCTGAGCCATCCAAAGATCCTCCAACAAACTCGATGTGGAGCTCCCTGACCTCTTCCACGAGCGAATCGATCTGAGAAGCTTGAGCTTGGTTGGCCTTCTCCACAAAGCTCGCCGGGGTCATAGCCGAGAGGCCCCACGACGTTGTTCAAGAGATCTCCTTGGTGCAGCCAAGAACTTGGAGCTGGTGCCTCCCCCGGTGCATTCAACGATGGCTGCACCTCATCGAGCTGCACGATAGGCACTCCACTCTGATCAGCACCCCCACTTGTCAGTGACTTCAAATGAGCTGAAGCCACACCAGTCGGCTGAACAGCCGGTCCATCCAAGATTGGCGGGACCACCGCTGCTGCCTTCTCCTTCATGGGATCATGCTGCTGAAGAGCGAGCGCCTCAGCCTCGACCAAACACTTCTCCTTGTGGAACAATGGCGATTCAGCAATCAAGTGAACATTGCTGGGATGACGTTCCACTGCCACTGCCGAGATCCGTGGCCCAGTGTCTTCTTCACGATCGGCCGAAGTAGCCGCAGTCCAGTGAGCATGGATCCCAGCTAGCTGAGACAACTGAAGTGCCTGATCAGGGCTCTCAATCCTGGCATAGTGATCCCTGCACCATGCCGCGTTCCTCACGAGCGTGGGTCCGGAGACTCTACTCACCACCAGCCACGAAGGTGGCACTGAGCACACCGAGCATGCCACGTCCAGGCGATCTGCCGCACTGAGGAACCTGAACTCCAAGCGATCAGCATCCATGCCGAACGCATCTTTGCAGGACGTGGTGACCAACCTCAACTCGAAGTGACAGAGGGGGTAGTCGAGCGCTACCACCACTCCGCCTCTTGACACGGCGTAGAGCCTTCCACCAACTTCCCACGAGCAGGCCAAGACCCTATAGCCTTGAAAGATCGTCACCACGAACGTGGGCACAAAGATCTCTTCCTGGAGTAGCCAGAGAAGAGCTTCAGCCACGTGATGCAACTGAACGCTCATGTCCTGATCGGACCGATATCCTCGCAATTCCAAATGAACAAGGACGTGACCACCTAACTTCACCTTCACGTCCACCCACGTTGGACTCTCCTCGCTCATCAGCGGCCACCGAAAAGGTTGAAAGGCCGGATGCGATAGCACCGACCCTGTAGGAGCATCCCAAGCACCACACGGAACCCCGCCATAGGATGTCATGGAGCCACACAACACGAGCTTGTGCCCAACCAGAGTCTTCAGCATGAAGATGTTGAGATGGTAGCGCGATGAAGGAGCTCTGACCAGGCGGCGATCGCTCAGCACATTGATGCCTGCGTAGGCGTTGGTGATGATCTCATCAAGCAGCCAACCCTGGTAGGGTGACTGCATCCTCAGATCTCTTGCATCCAACACCAGAACTGACCGTTCACCTTCTCTTGTTCCTTCCTCAAACGCCTCTGAGCTGGCGTCTCGTTGGCATGATCCACCCAGTTCTGAGCAGCCTGTGTCACTGGAGCTGCATGACTGCGACCTGCTTGATCAGCAGTCCCATATTCAGGGATGGACCCCAACTTCAGATCTGCAGGTGGCATTTTCAAGCCATCTGAATCTGTCTGTTCGCCAGTCTCTGCCCAGGGGTCCTGCAGAGAACGAGCTTTGGCCATGACCTTGTCCAGGTGGAACCTGTGTCCACGAACTCACAGACGCTGCCTCTGAGATCACAGATTGAGCATCATCTTCTCGAGCTACAGCTGGAGGGAACTTGGACTGAATCATGGCGCGCTGACGTGAGAGAGCCGAAGGAATCTTAGAGCTAGACATCTTAGTGATCACCCAGGCCCTAAGGAAAAACAGGGGACAAATCTCACTGGGTGAACACTTGATCTGTTCACCAAAATGGCATACGGATAATTGATCAATCACACCAACATGAACCTAACCGAAAAATGGGAACGAGTGGCACAGGTTGGAACAACAAGGCTGTCACAAAACCACCAATGAGCAGGTTTGACAACAACCTGGACAAAACTCAAAAAATGGATCAAGAAAGTCGCTTTTCATTCACCGTTTTCCTGCGCCTTTGCAAAAGTCTGTTCGAAGCAAACGAGAAAGGGATGAGGACAATGAGGAGAATTGCGATGCCATGATGATGATGATGATGATGATGATGATGATGATGATGATGATGATGATGATGATGATGATGATGATGCTGATGCTGATGATGCTGATGATGATGATGATGATGATGATGATGATGATGATGATGATGATGATGATGCTGATGCTGCTGCTGCTGCTGCTGCTGCTGATGCTGCTGCTGCTGCTGCTGCTGCTGCTGCTGCTGCTGACGACGACGACGACGACGACGATGACGACGACGACGACGACGGCGACGACGACGGCGGCGGCGGCGGCGGCGGCGGTGGCGGTGGTGGTGGTGGTGGTGGACTGAAAGCCTTTTGGCCATGCCACGTTTTCTTCAGGAGCAGACAATTCGATACTCCAAAACACCTGACACTCCCCTCAATTCACGTGGGAATCTTGACCCCCAATACTGCTGAATCAGAAGCAACTCCAGTAGGGACATCCCAGCTCTTGCGAAACGGGAAGGTTGACTTTCCTCCTCATCCTTTCCTTTTGTACAAGGACAATATCGGGAGCTGACAGGAACTACCAAGCACATCCTCTCGTTGCACCATCCCGTTTCCTCCAAACACTATGATAATAAACAACTGGATAATTAATGATAATTATATAGTGCTTTCCTCAGCAGCGCACCGCAACTTCCATGTAATTCAAAAGTCAGAAACTGGTCACCTAGATCAATTTTTGCGACACACTTACTTTTTATATTTATATCCAATTTCATGACCATGAATATCTTGGTGGGTCCTGCAGAACTTAAAGATTCTCAAACCCAAAACTTGGGGACCAGTGACCAGCCGGTGTTCTTTTCAACCACGCTCTCAAGCTCCATTCGCTTCCCAGAATCTGACTTAGATACGTGGCCTCCTGAGTGAGGTACTTCTCCATAAGCCTGAATCAGCGCGATGCAAGCAGGGATGGGAGACTTGGGCTTCAAGACTGAACTTCCAAAAGGACCATCGCACCTGGGCACATCGTCAAATTTGTCTGCATTCCACTTTTCGTAAACCGCCTGCATTGGGAACCGTTCGATTGCATGCAGTTGTTCCATGTATATAATTGTTTGGGTCTATCTGTCGCAAGTCTGAGTCTGCATACACTCTTCATCTCCTTTTTGCTTGCCGCTTGTCGAATTACTGTCTGCTGGCATTGTCAACATACATGAAATTGGACAGTGGTCGCTTCCACTGAAAGCGTCCAGCACGTTGCAAGTGCTAATATATGCCTCCAGGGTCGGTCTCATGTGCTATTGTAACCGTTCCAACAGTTGTGTGGCCAAAGGACATGGGTGTTTCTACGGAGACTGATGAAAAGGTGGAATGTGAATCAGTCCTCGGATTCCTTGTTGAATAGTCGCCGGCTGCAAAGAAAATAATCAAGCCGTAATCCCTTGTTGACTGGACGGTGGTTACATCCTTGGTACGCACTTCCAAATCTCTTCGTTGCCGTTCTAGAAGCACTTGGGAAAAGAACGACCCAGGAAATGCATGGCATTGGAATGCAGCTATATGTTTCAATTGCTTGCCAAGGTTCTTGAACTCCAGTATGTGTAAACTTCAGTAGCCTCTGGGTTGTAGTGACGGAAGGCATCAACCAAGTCCAACCTCACATGATAGAACAGGAATGTCATAAAGCACATAAAGATAGATAAAGATACATAAAGATACATAAAGATACATAAAGATACATAAAGATACATAAAGATACATAAAGATACATAAAGATACATAAAGGTACATAAAGTGTATATATATATATATAAGTATCAAATTGAGGACCTTTGTGCACAGAATTCTGACCCAGTCTGCGAGAAGGATCATTTTTCAGCCGAGCAACTCGTTGAGTAAATTTGCAAAGCTTGATCGCTCTGCGGCAGTTGTCCCAGCTTGTCGCTGAAGGTGAGCCGCTCCAGAGTTCCATATGTCAACCTCCTGTTCCAGTCGGCATTTGATGAATGAGCCAGGCGACAAATACAGCGGCCAATCATTTTCTCAACAGTTTTCACTCAGCCATTGACTTGCAATGGCCTTTCCTGGTGCGCAACGTTGAGATCTCCACATATCACCAAGCCTCCTTTGCTTCCAGCCTAACCAGAAGAGTGGCCCATGGTTTCTAAGAATTATTGAATTCAAGCCATGCGAAGTAATGCGAACTAAGTTGCTTTCTTATTGAGTTGTTGCAAATGTGACAGCAACATCTTGTCCCATACCTTGCAGCTCGTGCAAGGCAAACGTAAAACTGCAGATCTTTTGCCAAAAGAAACTCATTTCGACAAATCTCAAACCGTCTGTGTCTGCACAAACCAGTTCTTGTCCAAGTGTCATTCACTCGGTAAGGCAAGCGGGCCAGTTTTTGTCCAGAGTTTGGCACATACATTCCAATAACAATCAAGCCACATGCAAGATCCAAGCGGACCTTGGAAAAATAAACACACAATTGTCCAAACAGTCCAACAATTAGGTCATGGTTGCAATGATCCGTTGCAATCCGCACATGTGCCCTAGGTCATACGTGAGCGAAAATTCTCCACAAATTAGTTCCCCCAACTGACAAGTCAAGATTCCCTGTTTGTCTGCCGCCTATCAAGAATTTCCACCCAGGACTCATCATGCTACAGAATGCTCTTCACAACCATAATGAGAACATTACATGTGGAACAAAATCAGCAATTTGCTCAGGATTATCACATGACTTGGGGACTCCACAAACAGAAGAGATGAAATGATTCGTCATGTCCCATGTTTACTTCAACCTGTCCTTTCATATGAATTGCATCATAACATGATGCAGAAGTAGCAAACCCAAGCTCTTGCAATGGAAACCTAACAAACGCCAAGAATCGCTGCGTCCTTCATCTGCATCCACTTGATCAATTTCCCCTGTGAAAATCTCTCGGACGCCTCCGCCAGCGGAGTCGCGGTAAATGGCACATACGCCAGAATAGCCTTAGACCAGCGGTGTGTTTGCGTCAGCCATATTTCTCGCGAATGCAAATTGTTCAAACCATAGTCCGAACAATGATGCTAGCCGCCTTTGCGAGAAGTAGACACTGCCCAAGCAGCACCTGCGGAAAGATATCGAGTTGAATTGCTATGATAGGTTTTGTTAGACGTAATATTAACATGGCGCCACACCGCAAACACCAGAATATCCAACGGCTCTTTGAATGGCATTTTGGACTGGGAGCAAACAGGGATTTTTACAGTCCCACGTTTTTCCAAAAGCTTTGAAGGTTCCGACAAGCCATCAATCATCAGTGCGCCCAAAAAAAGTTGAAATATTAAAATACATCTTTTTGTAACGACCATAGCAAAAACAAACATGCTGCCAGGAGAGTGTACAAAGGGTTAGCCACAGACAGAGCTCCATGCAAGAACCCTATGTCAGCAAACACGACTCACAACGCTTGTAGCAATAACAAGTAAAAAGAATGTGTACATAAGTGTGTTTATATACATATAGTATATTACATATGTACGTACGTATATATATATATATGTATATGTATCTATATAGATGGTGGCCCCCCCAAAACCTATGTTTCGTGCAAAAACAGTGGAATTTACAGTGTTTCACGCACATTTTGGCCTCTAGATTTTGGGAGCTTCTTTTGTGGGGGCACCATATATAAATAATATATACAAAATGAATGACATGTAATGAAGAGACTTTCAAAAAAGCAATTGCACAGTTGTTCCTGCCCTATAATGCAATAATACTGAAAACTGAAAAACTGAATCGATATGGAGAATCTCTTCCTGGATCTCTCTGGAAAAAACGGGTTTTTAGATTTTCAGTTTTTCAGTTTTTCCGCAAATATTCCGGAATAGTTCCAGAACCAAAACTGAAAAACTGAAAACCTGAATCCATATGGAGAATCTCTTTCTGGATCTCTCTGGAAAAAACAGTTTTTCAATTTTTCAGTTTTGGTTCCGGAACTATTCCGGAAATTTTACGTAATGAAAAAAGCAGCTGATGATGAGGTACAAAGCCAGGACATGCTTTGCACCAATATCTGTTATTTCCGGAGCTAAAACTGAAAAGCTGAAAAACTGAAAAAATGAATCCATATGGAGAATCTCTTCCTGGATCTCTCTGGAAAAAACAGTTTTTCAGCTTTTCCAATTTTTCAATTTTTCAGTTTTTCATTTTTTTTCATTTTTTCAGTTTTTAATGTTTCAGTTTTTCAATTTTTCAGTTTTGGTTCCGGAACTATTCCGGAAATTTTACGTAATGAAAAAAA
>DF243158.1:13174-76427 GCA_000507305.1 Breviolum minutum Mf 1.05b.01 | reverse complement strand
CGGTCTCTTGGATTTCTAACCATAGTAAGTATATTACACGTCCAAAGACTGTTTTGACTAGTTTACTGGAAAACAGGACATAGTTTTTTCAAAGCGGCAATTCGATAATGTACATTTTGTTTCAACTTCCAGGGTATCGGAATCCAAAGTCTTTAAACTTCCTGGCGGAAGCTTCGAAAAAGTGCTATGGAAATGGAAAGCTCAAGACCGAACAAAAAATGAAGTCTTGCATGATCCTTCAAATGACTTCATCACCAAGATGAGACCAGAACTCTGGATTCTCAGGCCAAAAGTCTATAGCTCCGTCGAGGGGATCTTAGAAATGGATCTTTCTGAACACCTCGCTCCCAAATGCGCCCGAAACTCTCCTTTGAGTCAAAAAGCTCATTTACAACATGTCGCTGAGATTCGCCAAACCTTTAATAAGGCACTAGCCTTTAAACCTTTAAGGCACTAGCTTTTGAGACCTTCTGATTTTCTGATTCCTTGGCGGGCTAGAATATCGGAGAGTGGCTTTTCGAACCGCCAGTTTCTGCAAGCTGGACTCTCTTCGGCAGCTTCTTCTCACCAACCAAACACCACACCGACTTCGAATTCAGTGAAAAAGTTCGAGTAGGACGGCTAGGAGAGCTATTTTCACTGAAAACAGCTGGCAGCACACCTACTTTGTCCTAGCCTCCAGCTGTTTCCACTGAAAAAGAAAGTTTCGAGCTTGCTGTAGCGATGCAAAACTTGCGTTTGGGCTTCCCAAACATCTTATTTTTCACCTCAACTTAGTTGCGGGGTGGCCAGGGCTTGATAACTCTGGGCATGCTGTCTTTGGCAGGGTCTGTTCCGGCTCCTTGCGAACGACGAACATACACACGAAAACACAATCCCAACATTTTTATGCAGTGGGGATGGGAACTTAGCCAGCAATGAAGTTCAGGCGAGCTCAGGCAAATAAAGGTATGCAACCAAAAAGGGCAAAAGGGCAGCACTGGGCGATTAGGTCAAGGGTTCGGGTTAAATTTCAAGACAGGAGGTTTCTTTTCGGGTTTAGGACATGATGAAATGATGTCAAATATCCTCGGGATGGCAGATACAACATAGCCATAGCGTAATTTTGACATCAATAGGAGACTCTAATGCGGCCAAAAAATAGGTGTTGATGCCGAGCTGTTGATATGCTGCGCCCAGCACGAAACAATCCTCGCCATGACAGACTTTGCAACGTGGTACCAGCAGTGCATCTGCACCGTCGGCGGGCAGTTTTGCCTTGTAAAGTTCCGATTTTCAAAACATGAAGCATCAACCACTGTGGTTCACAAATAAAACTCTGGCCGTCTTGGTCAGCAATTTTCAAGTAACCTTGGCAGAAATCATCTCCAACCTTTTTTAGAACTTGGAAAAAACAAACAGCTGGAATCAAAAAGAAAAACGGGTGACTATTGGCAGTATCCTTGCCTTCCAGGGGATTATTCAATCACGAACTCAGCACAGCCACCGAGCTCTGGCTATCGATGATGATGACCTTGGAGGATAATCCCATTCAGTAAGTGGTTAGTAACCATGGTGATCGAAAGTCCCCAAGACCTGGGCTGTTTCCCTTCCAAATGGCCGAAATGGCATATAAATGGGAAATGTTTTTCTTTTTCCAAAGTGGCATTTTCAAGTTCCAGCGCTCAGAAGTTGCATCAACAGATGGGGCGGTTTTCTCCTCTCAAACCGCCGATGGGCAAGTTAGGTTTGCAAAATATCCATGAAGCGTTGATCATGGTGGTCTGAACTAGTGACATGGTGATGCCATTATCGTCCTGAACATGACTGGCCAGAAAGGTAACATGTTGGTCTTTGCTAGCGTATGCTTTTCGACTTCCAAAAGTCACTTGAAATTTCGGGTAACTGAGATATCATGGGATATCCATGCTGGCGACATTTAATGGGATGTTCATGTTGGCAAGCCGCCTATTCGCCGCTTTAAAAATCAATTGGAAAAGGGCCTTGTTTGCAATGCTTTTCGTTCACATGGAAGAAATAACATCATTTTGGGTAAGAATCTGCATCTTTGCATAAGAGATCTCCTCAAAACAACATATCTGCACCCGCGCAAAAGTGCAAAAGGTCCGTGAAGACAAGACAATTTCAATGCTACCAGGCAACCCTTAAAAGCTCTGAATTTGCTTTTGGCATGATGCACATGCAAGTTTTCGTTGCTCCCAAGTTGATCAACAAAATTCGAGCAGAAACTGAAACTATAGCCTTTGCAAGCACAAAAGTAGGCACGGGTGGGCCTTCGCTACATGTCTGGAAACGTGTGAATGATTGGTGGTTCCTTTCAATGCTATCCAGTCACTATACCCAAAAATGGGGCAGAAATTGCAAGTTCAAAAACTTCCACCAAAAACATGGGTCGAGATATCTTGGAAGGTCAAATCTAATCGTGTATAAATGCTGCATGTAGGGAATATTTACCTACATGTCCCCTTGAATGTGGGCATTTTTCACCCAATGTACCGTATGCCACTTGTGTTTCTTTCCCTGGGTTTTGGCAGGCGCTTCTTTGTTAGGAATTCGTGACACCTCGCTTCAGAGCCGTGCAAGTTTTCCACCGACGGCACTTGAACACTGCGTGATGACAGTACTGAATGGCAAAGTCATCCCGAAAGACACATACTTGCAAACAAACTGTCCGAATGACAGCGGGACAACAAAGATCCTTTTCAAGCATTTTCCTGGGCCCTGAAACCATATGAAGAAATTGCAGGGTGGCTCAAGTTTGTTTTTTGTTGAAAATGAAGGTCGTTTTCAAGTTGTTCAAGATCTTCTAGAAAGCCTCTTCATCAAGCCTTGGAGATAGAAATCCAACAGCGTGGCAGTTTGATGTTACTATCGCTTGGTGAACTGACACCAAAACAACGAGTGGCGTTGAACAATGCATTTCTGTAAAGGTTACAAACCTCTTTGACGGGGTGAATGAACTGAAGGCAGCCACAACCATTGCTGACCTGAAAGATATTGTGTTGGTCTTTGCTAGTTTATGATTCTAGACTCCCAAAAATCGCTTGAAATTTGGGGTAAATGAGATATCATAAAAGGTTAAAGCTGGGACACTTAAAAGGTTAAGTGCCCTCCGACTAGTAGATGAAGCTGGGACACTTCTTAATCACCACTCACCTCCAGCCACCCCCGCCTTTTCAGTACAGAACTCCGCTTTCTCAGCGCAGAACTCCATAACATTCTAAGAAATCCCCAACAAGACCCACTGAACGGACCCCTAACCCTGGGTATCTAATAGCTCTAGCAATTTACTTAGGGGTCCGTTGGTAAGGTCCTATTCAATTTTTGATGGAAACAGTGATATCCTCTTCAAACCTGCTCTAGTTTTTGTGCTGGCTTTTCCCAAGTCAACTACAAACATCTTACACAATTTCACATACCCAAAATGATCTCGTCTTCATCAAGCCTTCGAGATAGAAATCCAGCAGCGTGGCAGCCAATTTGCACCACACAGAACTAACGTTTGATGTTACGTGACACGCTTGGTGAACTGACAGCAGGACGAGTTGTTGAACAAAGTATTACTGTAAAGGTTTTCAAAGGTGACAAACCTCTTTGAAGCGGGGTGAATGAACTAAAATGGTCCCTCAGCTTTGGAACAGCCCACTGCAACATGACGAGTAGCTGAGTAGCTGCTCACTGCTCAACAAATGGCACCTATTTCCTGCGCGAACTAAGCCATGGACATGACTCGTTTGGGACCATATCTTCGCACCAGTTGTCTTCCGAGCAACACCTTGTTGTTTCTAAATTGGACGTAACAAAAAGTGATCTGGAATCTCTTTCTCTAGGGGGTATTTGCAAGTGAGTGTTAACAGACCATAAAGATAAGAAATGAAAATATATTCTTCGACTGCGGAGGACTGGGACACGATCTTTTACGCACTATACTGATTTCAAACTGTGATTTAAATGAATTCAACTTTTCGAATCTTTTTTGAATTACACATCTGCCAAATCTTAAGGGATTCTTGTCTGAAAGCCACATGGTTTACGTACTTTTGCACCTGGTGGTATCGGTAAGCGCCGCATCCTCACAACTCAGACACAACTCAGAGCCTTGGCTTTCTGTCAATTGATCGGCTTGATTGGGTCACGGTCGCGACAAGAAAACCTGATGTGGACACTCTTGAGGCTAACCCTGGACCTGAGTGTAGATACGGCGAAAAACGCGCAAGTCCCTCTACGAAAATCATGCAGGCCGCCACAGAAATGCCACAAAAAATCTTCTCCACAACAGCCAAGTACAGTCTTTGCATTTAGATGATGATTTGAGTGGCATGCCAATAGGTCAAAATCTTCTCCCGTGTCGTTGTTGTGGTTCAGTCCGGTCTCGACGCGGACGGACACCAGCAGGCTATGGTGATTCACTTCGACTGCGGAGGACTGGGACACGATCTTTTATGCACTATACTGAAGTCAAACTGTGATTTAGATAAATGCAACGTTTCTATGTTTTTTGCATCTACACATCTGCCAGATCTCAAGGGATTTTTGTCTGAAAGCAAGATGGTTTACGTACTTTTGCATCTGGTCAATCATGGATGGGGTACGCTCCATCAGTTCTTGAATGCGTCAAAATCATCATCAATATCAAGGGATTATTGTCTGCAAGCAAGATGGTTTACGTACTTTTGCACCTGGTCAATCATGCAAAGTTGTTTTTCACCAAAACGACTTGCTGTTTCAAATTGTTGCACTTTTCCGAACACGTGATCAACACCATGCCTCCAACAAACAGGCAGGATTTCCATGGGAGGAATTTGGTGTGTTCGAAATGGTTGGTGGTGGGCTTTACTCTCCGCGAAAAAAACATGGCACTTCTTTAAGAAGTTGCAGCCGCAAAATATAAGGAGTGATTGTTAGTGGACATGGACATGTCGTTGCTATGGCGAAAAAACGGTCGCGACGAAAAACCTAATGTGGACACTCTCGACGCCAAGGCTGGATGCCCCAAAATCCAAAAATGTTAGGAATTTTGGAGAACATGTCACATTATGACAGGTTAAACATTGTTGACATTGATGCGGGATCGTTGACAAAGTCCACCATCCCTCAGGCCTTGTGAAATACTACACATGTCTGCTGTGCTTTTGCGGAAACATGGAAAGGTTTTTTGTTGGTGCTGCTGGAGTGATTTTGGGCCCCAAATCCCATAGCTGGGAATATAAGAGCAACATTGTAGGATGGTCTCTTGGATGATTTCTGACCAAAGTAAATATATTACACGTCCAAAGACTGTTTTGACTAGTTTACTGGAAAACAGGACATAGTTTTTTCGAAGCGGCAATTCGATAATGTACATTTTGCTTCAACTTCCAGGGTATAGGAATCCAAAGTCTTTAAACTTCCTGGCGGAAGCTTCGAAAAAGTGCTATGGAAATGGAAAGCTCAAGACCGAACAAAAAATGAACTCTTGCATAATCCTTCACAAGAATTTGGTACGAAGATGAGAGTAGAACCCTGGATTCTCAGGCCAAAAGTCTATAGCTCCCTCGAGGGGATCTTAGAAATGGATCTTTCTGAACACCTCGCTCCCAAATGCGCCCGAAACTCTCCCCTGAGTCAAAAAGCTCATTTACAACATGTCGCTGAGATTCGCCAAACCTTTAATAAGGCACTAGCCTTTAAACCTTTAAGGCACTAGCTTTTGAGACCTTCTGATTTTCTGATTCCTTGGCGGGCTAGAATATCGGAGAGTGGCTTTTCGAACCGCCAGTTTCTTCACGCTGAACTTTTGAGCAGCGAACCTTCTCACCAACCTAACACCACCACTTCGTCCTAGCCTCCAGCTGTTTTCAGTGAAAAAGGGAGTTCCGAGCTTGCTGTAGACATGAATGCAAAACTTGCGTTTGGGCTTCCCAAACATCTGATTTTTCACCTCAAGGCCCGAGTTAAGTTTCAAGACAGGAGGTTTGTTGTCAGATTTAGGCATCATGAAATGATGTCAAAAAATCCTGAGGATGGCAGATGCAACCTTGGCGTAATTTTGGAGACTCTAATGCGGCCAAAAAATAGGTGTTGATGCCCAGCTGCTAATACGCTGCGCCCAGCACCAAACAATCTTTGCCATGACAGATTCTGCAACCTGGCGCCAGCAGTGCATCTGCTCTGCCGGCGAGCGGTTTTGCCTTGTAAAGTTCCGCTTTTCAAAACATGAAGCATCAACCACTGTGGTTCACAAATAAAACTCTGGCCGTCTTGGTCAGCAATTTTCAAGTAACCTTGGCAGAAATCATCTCCAACCTTCTTTAGAACCCGGAAAAAACAAACAGCTGGGATTAAAAAGAAAAACGGGTGTTTTGAAGTCTGCAAATGTTTCTCCTTTTCCATAGTGGCATTTTCAAGTTCCCATGGTTGGTTTGCGACAGTTGAAGCTGCATCAACAGATAGGGCGCTTTTCTCCTCTCAAACCCACCAATGGGCAAGTTAAGCTTGCAAAATATCCATGCAGCATAGATCATGGTGGTCTCAACTGGTGACGTGGTGATGCCATGATAGTCTTGAACATGGCTGGCCTGAAAGATAACATGTTGGCCTTTGCTAGTGTATGCTTTTAGACTCCCAAAAATCGCTTGAAATTTGGGGTAAATGAGATATCATAACTCCCCCGAAAATGGTCTTCAGCTTAAGATTGACAAAGGGCACATCCACACTAACCAAGTTCTTGGAACTATAGCTATGCGTGAGTGACTTGTGCAGTGCCAAATTATTCCCAAGGATCACACTTGTGCGAGAAAACGCGACCGTAGCGTCACCGGCCTTTGCATGGCGACTGATTTTTGTAGCTCTCAGCGAATCAAAATTTGGACCCCAACTTTGAAGCACAACCAACTACTGCATATCTGAGGATCTTAGAAAATCCACGTTTCACGGGAAATGTGGCATGTATTCAATGGATTTCAATGGGATATTCATGTTGGCAAGCCGTTTCGCCGCTCTAAAGATCATGTAAAGGTGACAAACCTCTTTGAAGCGGGGTGAAGGAACTGAAATGGTCCCTCAGCTTTGGAACAGCCCACTGCAACATGACGAGTAGCTGAGTAGCTGCTTACTGCTCAACAAATGGCACCTATTTCCTGCGCGAACTAAGCCATGGACATGACTTGTTTACGACACACAAAAAGCTTCGTCCAGGTGTGGACCGTATCTATATATGTTGATTCTTCTAAATTGGACGTAACAAAAAGTGATCTGGAGGCAATCTTCAAGCACCAAGCCTTCTCGCCAAGATCTGATTTACCAATTGTAGACTCAATTCGCTCAATTGCATTCTTTCTTGGGACATGTCGATTTGCTCAGTCAAAAAACCATTGCGCGCCGAAAAAAACATGGGGCAAGAATGTAAAAAGACACCTCTTAGCCTTTGTTGGCTTTTGTACTGAAAAAAGTCAGGACTGCCGGCATCGCATTTGGATGGAGAAAAAAGGATTTGATTGAACTCAAATAAAGATATGTGAGTGTAAGGAATCGGGTAGACATGTGAAATCCTGTAGTATGATAATATATTCATAGATCAAAAACCCATTAGCTCATCCACATCCCACAAGCTTTGCACTTCCTGTTGACATGTTTTCTCAATGGCCCATTGTGTTTGCACACTCAAAAACCTTGGAAGCTGCGGAATGATCGAGCATGACTCTGTTCTTTGCACTGGTCAAGTGAGAATACAAGCTGGTTTTTGTTCCCAAGATGTTTCGAATACAACGAATGAACCGGAAAATGATCGAATTCTGCTGCTGAATCACAAGGAATCTTCGAATATCCAGTGGCTGATTTTCAGGTGAAACATATTAAACTTCACGTACCCAATTCACATCCACCAATTAAGATGCTTGGCTATCAATTGGATGATGACCCAAACCTTTACGAATGGGGAATGGTTGGAAATCAACATTTCCATCCATTAAGAAATGGTTGTTTTCTTGCAGGATCATCCCATTTAGTAAGTGATTAGTAACCATGGTTCATCGTCTTCGTCCCCCAAGGATCCGGGTTGGTCTAGTTGAAAAACCGGCGGAGGTAGCTTCCTACAAAACCGCTTCCTGAGCTCGGTACCTCCATAAAGAGTCCAAAGAACCTCGCCACGGCCTCAAGGAGGTCGCTGGGTGGATGGAAGTGCCTGTGTGTGTTTAGGGAAAACCCTGTAAGTCGGGTCGTTGCGCTCCCTAAAACTAACAGTTTGCCCCTGAAAATTGGGCAAAAGCCAAAGGAAAGTAGTTTTCCAACTCTCAATTTTCAGACGCTGTCTTAGTTTCAGGTAGGGTACTTATCATGCTGGAAGAAATCAGCCGGATCTCTTCCAACAATCTCAACTGAAGTTCTGCCGTTTCGCGAGACTTGGGAGGGTCAAACTCCATCAAGTGGCGGGTGCTTTTGGGGGGTTGACTTCAGAAGGTGGCTGATGAAATGTCGATTCGTCGATTCGTCGATTTTCTCATTGAGCAAGGTTCAAAGCAAAATTTTGGCTGACATTCCATTTTGTACTTAGATTTGTTAAGGTGGTTGGAAAAAATACAAAATATTCCCAAATGGTGGTTTCATGGTGCTGTACCACGGTGTAAAGTAAAAAGTCACCTTAAACAAATCCAAGAATTTGGCATGTCTCTTCAAATCTACCAGAACTGATGCCCTTTTTGCGGGTGGAAAAATATTCATTCTTTTTTGTTTTCTTGGTTCAGGAAAGATAGCCATGGGACTGGAGTATTTACCTACATTATAGCATAAATTTCAGCCAAATGTAGGTAAATACTCCAGTCCCATGTAGCATCTGGGATAGGTACCAACTGGTTGGCTTTTCCCTTGCGGTTTTCACCTCCCCTAGTCGCCGGTGGTCAAAACACTTCGGAACCGGCCTTCCAAGTGACGTCCTGACGCAAAAATTCATGGTTTGGTGGATTTTTTGCCAAAGAATAATGCCTCTTTGTCCATGAAAAGCGGATATCTACCTACCTATCAACCAAGTCTAGTCTAGTCTAGTCCAATCTAATCCAATCTAATCTAAACCCTCCCTGGAGCTAATATATCAGATATCCTATCCAAAGGCAGTTGGAAAGAAGAGTTTCCTTTAGCATGGGCGATGGACTCATTCCCTGGATATATTATGCTGTTGAAGCATCATCACCCCAGGAAAAATTTGGTAAGGTTTTATCTAGTAAATCGATCATGGGAATTTAAAGGCTAATGCCACCAAAAAAAATCCACCCCTTCATGATGCCCCAATACAGCCTTATTCCCTGGTGGGCATTGGATTTCACCAAGCTGACCGTCATCTTAAAATAAAAACACACAATTTATCACTTGCTTTTCAAAAACTGATCACTGCTAATGTGGCCTTTTATAGCTAATTCTTGGCACAAACAAACATGGCAGGCCGTGATTAGGAAAGAAGCCCATCAAAGATATCAGTCAAGAACTGAACCGGTGGATGCCTTTCCTTTTTGGAAAGGCCAAGTTTTCAGGTCTCTCACTCCATGATGTAGCAGCAATTGTCCTTGCTTTAGTACTGTTGATGGAAAACAACTCAGTGGAAGTAGAGCTTTTCGGGTTTTACAGTTGAAGCACGAATTACAAAAAAGAGTGATGTCCTAAGTTTACTCCAATTTCGGGAACATACATCAAGTGATCGACATGCTGTCTATGCGAAGGCTTTTTTGAATCTTGTCAAATAGACCAAAGAGCTTTGAAAATCGCTTTTCTTTTAAGAACTCAAAATATGGGGGGAACCACCTTTTTTTCAGTGAGTTATCTTCAAACATCATTCACCTCAATTGACTGTCACTGATTTTTGTCGACTTCGTTGGCTTTTTTTCATGGGAATCCCACCAATGCCGGCCTTGCCAGGTGATGATGGTCATAAATAATGCCTCAATAAGGCCTTATTTCCTCAGGTTTTGGCATTGGGGGGTAGCCATGACTAATGATGTTACCTCAGATTCCTTTTTATAGCTTTAAACCCACAAAAATTTGTGGTGACAAAATCGGTCAGCCTTCTCCACCTCCTGACATCTGAAGATGATGCTGAAGGGACCCTCCGAGTTTGTACGTCCTGGAAACCCAAAAAAGTTCGTTTCTCGAACGGTGGAAATTTTTGGTTGGTTTCAAGGATCACGGCGTTTACGACAAGAAGGTATAGAAAAGAAAAAACACGTCGAATCAAAATGTAAACCGTCAAAATCCTTCTGACATAAACAGTTTAAAATCCTGGTTACACAAAGACGAGATCCACAAATAATTGCATATTATTCTCCTTATACCATAACAAAGGCTTGCTAAGGGCGTTTTCAAGTCTCTTTCGGGAGGTTATTTCGTCAACAGGGCAAGCACTACAATTTATGAATGCACTGATGAGGAGGTGGGATCATTCTGATGATATATACATTGGGTGTGGCCCTGCCCGATGACAATGGTAAATGAAGGTTTATAGGGATCCCAGAGCCTCAAATTGTAATAACTCTTATGGTCACAATTACATCCTGGGAGGGGGCCAAACCCAAATGATACATCACATGATAGCTCAAGAGGTAAAAAAGGGGTTCATAAGCAACTTTGTTTGTGGGGAAAATCTCCTACCCAAACAATGAATCGGACACACCTGGACCACTCCTGGACAACAACAAACAAACAAACAGATCACTTCAAAACCTTAAGGGTCACGACCCCTGGAACTACCACTGCCTATGACCTTTGACACCCCCAATGGAAGCCGTCTTCAGATCTCACGTGGCCTAGAAACTCCATGCAAATCCGGAAATTAAATCATTTGTTGCAAGAGGAGGCTTGCCTAAAGATTTCCTATCTTCTTGATAATCTCCAAAACTACTGTGCAAATATCAGGCGGGAGGGTTCAAAACCCCGGAAATCTCCCGAATGGATACCAAAAATGATGCTTCGTTTAAAGGTATCTCCGTTGCAACATGGCTATGTTGGGTATCTATAGCAAATTTCAAGGGGAGAAAACACTGTTGAAGACCTCTGGGCAAATTTTCCTAGAATTCCTAAAGCTGCATTAAGGGCTTTTGCGGGACACTTCCCTCATCCTTTTCACCACCCATTTTTGGGGTGACCAACCAGCAGGAAAAGGCCGCTATAATTTTGCCTAGAAATGACTCTAACTATCTGGCACTTCAAGAACTATACAAGATGGGCCCCTACTAGTTTTGGAGTTGTAGCTCCTATAAATGGCCATATAAATATGGGTAAACTGAGTGGGTTGTTGTTCACCCCTAGAAGTGGAGTTTTTACCCTGGTGCATAAATGCTAGGGGCCCACTTTGTAACCCCCCAAGCCAACCTCCAATTGTTCTGAGTTTTCCCAACCATCAGCTAAAGGTCGCAGAGAGGATAAGGGTCGAGCATTCCACAAACCTTCCTCCATTGGCCAATCGTAGAGAAAGAGCCTCCGATTTGCGACTCTTCGATGCTTGGAAGAAAGTGACCCAAAAAACTTCTTCGAAAGAAATGGTGGTGAAAAATGGTGATGACTACCATGGTATAAAGCATAAAGTAAAATATCGCCAACTAAACAAATCCAAGGGCTGGCAATTATGATCAAATCATGCTTTCTGTCACGTCTGGAAACAAAGACCTCTGAGATCTACTATCCTTTGTTCCCTTCAATAGCAGGGGTTGCTCCTTTCATCCACATTCACATGAGTTGGACAATCTTTTGTCACATGAGATGTGTCAACACCTCTTCTATAAGACCTTGATTCCAAAAAGAAACCCCAACCCATTTGTGTTCCAAAAATAAACAACTTCCTTTAACTTTCGATGTCTTTTTTTCATCCAAAAAAAAACGACCCAAAAAATTCGCCGTGAAATTTGGGTTATTCCCATCCCATCCCATCCCATCCCTCGAAAGTCGCCGTCGCCTCAAATATTCCACCTCTTGTAGTCGATCCACAACACCCAAATCCTTGGAGAGTTTCCCAAACGTAGCGGAACTGAATCCCCACAAGGATTGGTTGGGGATGTGAAATTCATTTACAGAAGACGTCCAGAAAATAAGAGCGAATTCTAAGGGATTGGAAGATGTGATTGATGTTGAAGATGTCCAAAATAAAAAATTCAAAAAAATGTGTCATAGTTAAAAGGGTGGAAGTGTGGGTCGGGGCATGGTAGGACCATATATGATAGGATCTTTAAAAGACCGGCAGAAAAAGCGGAGAGTTTCACAAATAGTTTCCGATTCTTTCCATCCCCTTTTGATAGCTTCAACAGGAGTTTCGACTTCCAATCGGATTGAGCTAAACATGACATGTGGATATACATATATAAATATACACTGGTCAAATTAAGGTCACACCAAGGTCGAAATTGCTGACATGAATCAGTTTTCTCGTTGAATATCAACTACCGTTCACCTTGAGCCACTATCATTTGGGGTAGTTTCGTGTCATTGAGATCGCCCTTCCATTTTTCAAAGTTACAACTGACACACCTGGGATGCTTCCATTGCAGTCCCAAAAAAAGAGGTATCCTTCTAAATGGATGATATCGGTCCATGGTATATCTAAAAGAATGAACTAGCCTGAAATGCATTAAAATGCCGCAACCGAACAAATTGCTTACCAAAATTCTCAACCCCCTTTGCTTCTCAATCAATCAAACCATTGCTGGCTTGCAACTTGTAACCTTTGGTAATTGTTGGGATGCCAGTTCCCTCCCATTTAACCATCAGAATCAAAACCAAATTCTGAGGTCATGTCTACCCCAGCTGTGCTGCATAGCGGTGCTGAAGCTAACCTGGATGGCGATGTGTGTCAAAATAATTTCTTCTCAGTTGGTTTGTCAACTCTCTTATTTAGAATCTTTATGAAAGAATCATGGAACAAAATCGTAACTTTAACTAGAATCACCAGCAACAATTTACAGCTTCATGGGTTTGGTTTTCCTTTGAAGCCTCCCCAGAAATGCCTCCGTAATATCTTCGTTTATCCCGGGTGACCTTTAGATGCAAGGCTATGATTGATGGAAAACTAACATGGCAATGGAACATCCCCATTTTCACTAGGAAGTACATCGTCAAGCTCGTCATTAAGCACGGCCCAGAGTAGATAGTATCAATTCTTATGGTAAAGTCCCTTCAAAGCCACTAAACACAAGAATATACAAAATTCAAGTTGACATGCTCCCCCTTCCAAAACCAGTGGCAAGTGAAGGCTTGTAGGATCCGTTTGTAAATATGAAAGCCTTCTGGTGGCTTTCATTTACAAGGTGGAAGCACCCAAAAAATATATGTAGTCTGCCTTCCACAACAAAGATTCACATGTTAAGTGCCTTACTTTTTTGGATAGACATGAGCAATGAATGAACGAAAGCCTTGTTACCTTTCATTATACTGGTTGTTTGATGACTGGAACTTTATGATACAACCCTCTTGTAATCCCCATACAGCAGGGAAATTATAATATCATCTCCCTAAACAACAACCACAACCACAACTTGAAGTTTTTCCCCATTTTTCACGTCAAATTTGTCTCATGGTAGCTTTCCCAAAGGATCCACCTGCCACCAAACTCTCGTGAGCTGGGAGATTCATCGCCTCCAAGTTGATGGACCATGGCAGTGAAGGGTGGAAGGGGGGTTGGGGGTATTCGGTTGGAAAATATATATTATGTATGTACATACTTGGGAAAGAGGTGGCTCCAAACACCTTAACAACATATGTATCTATGTAAATATACGCATATATATATATATACGTATATGTTTTATGTTTTTTGTAGTAGGGGTACAGAAAGTTAATTGTCTGTCAATGGGCTTTGAATCTTGACAATAATGATGTGCAAAAACGTAAATAGGACTAATTAAGACTGGATGGTTGAAAACAGGACCCTGAATTCATGTCTTGTTGCAATCCATATATAATTGGAATGTATAGGTTCATATTTCTGGTTGAATCCTACGATCCCCTTGACCTTGACCTCACCACCCAGGAATTCGGATGGTCTGGATGCTTGATGTGGTTTGGGAATGGGGTGTATACCTCCTTATTGCTAGGAGTTTACACCTGGTAGCAGGACCAGTCACCACCAGGATGACCCGCGGAATCCCGTTTTTCTACAGCATCACTTGAAAAAAGCCAGCGAATCCTGGGGCATTCCAACATATAGCACCCACCATCTTGCGCCCCAAAAAGGAAAATACACTCTATGTCGCTATCACAAAGGGAAAAAATAAGTCACCAAGCAACGAATGTTCAAAGCATTTTGGGTCAGGAACACCTCAGAAAAACCTCAACTTTTTTTTCTTTGAAGCAGTTCCCATCTTTTCCAGACACACACCGAGCATCGAAACAAAGTGATGCTCGATCGATGAATTGATGTTCACTCCAAAAGCGCAACAGGTGAATGTTTTGCCATTTAAAAACATCACCAAAGAAAGGTTATTCTTTTAACCCATCAGCCCATCAGTTTAAGTTTTATTAAGGGTGATGTTGGAGCAAACCTGCTCCAAAAAACGAGGCATGCAGCAATATTTGGCCAACTTTCTTCAAGTATCCCAAGTTTTTCAAACTGCAATGATTCATTTTGTGAAGACCACCACTTGGTCCCTTTTGGGTGGTGTGAGCTCCTTTGCTACAAACTCACTTGGAGGTCTGACTTTTACACGCTTCAAGGAGCCAACATTGCCAACGATCTTCAACCAAAAAGTCACCATCCAACCAAACCACATCTTCCTGGTTTGGATCGATCAAAAAAATGAATCATTGTTTCTTCCTTAGGCTCCCGTCAAAAAGTTGAGTGAACTGTGTTTTTTTTGTTCCCCCATGTTTTGTGGAAAACACTCATGAAAACATTGGCCCCCATAGCACTTTTTCGGAAGGAAAAATAACCCTCAATCTAGCCATGGGATCTCAGTTGGTAGCTGGGTCTTTGCCTCGGGTTGCACACAACGTGTCTTGAAACAACCATCCACTTGGATTTGCTTCTTCGCTGCTTGGAAGAAGTTCCAAAAAAATATTCTCCCTTAAATGATGGTGAAAGATGTGATGAATATATAACCTGGGATCAGAATCCCGAAAAAATCAACAAAAAAAAGAGAACCTTTCACCTGAGTCCTACCCTTTAAAGGACGGTGGAACCGGGCCGCCTGCCGAACCAAAAACATTCGCTGGTGGTTTTGCTCGCGACACCTGCATGTGGACCAACAACAAACTTGAGGAGAAGGGTCAGGTATGTGACTTTTTTGGCGTTTCTTTCAGGTGTGTGTTGTTCTTGTTTGTGAAAGGACACTGTGATTGATACATTCTGAGGTGGGTTTCATTGGCAAAAAAGTATTGGTCACTTCCTCCTTCCCAACAAAGAACCCCAAAAATCTCAAAACATTGAAGCAGTTAGTACTCAACCCAAAGGGCACAAAAATCCGCAAGGAAAGAGCCCTAGTCTTCCAAATACCTCCTCAGGTTTGGTGGTTGTGGGTGGAAGCCTAGGACACATTTTTCTTGTCTTCCAACGTGCCCATCTTCCACCTTGTTCCCACCTTGTTCCACTGAACCCAACTCCATGGTTCTTTTTCGTTTTCTTCAGTCATATACCGGGTTATTACGTCTGGTTCAATGGGCTCCTGTTTCACCGAAAAATTCCCGAATTGCAACCCTGGAAGTTCGGCAGAATTTTCCGGCCCACCTCGGGAAAGAGGCATTGCTTCTTCCTGGTCAGTTGGGCAGGATGACTTTGTGGCCCCTTCAACCAACCAAGGGCCCCCCTTATTATTTGCAGGGTTTGATGAAACAAATGTGGCATTAAACCCTACGAAAACCCTCCATTTTTTGGTGAGGCCGATGATTGAGTTTCATGTCTGAGCAAAGTTGATCATATCTTACCGATCCAAAAAGCATCCCCATGACACCAACCCAAACAAAATGCACTGTTTTTGACCGTGGTTTCATCCGTTTAAAAGTTGCATGCATTTTTTGCATCAAGTTTCATCCCTCCACAATGGGTGATACTTGGGTGATAATTTACTGATCCCTGAAAAAAAGATGGGATAACCCGGGATAACTTAAACCACCACTCTCAACTGTTCATCATCGGAGTTCCAACGTCAGCAGTATGACACGTATTAGTCTTTCGAATAAACCAACTGAAAAAACGTTCTCTTTCCAGATGTTGACCAGATGGGTGTCTTTGAATAGATTTCTTCCAGAGAGCTATGAAATCACTGAACAAAAATGAAAGGGGTTCTCTGAAGAGAAGCCGGTTTCTCTCCAGATGAAGGGTCAGCGGGTAACTGGAAAATTTCCATTTCTGGATATTTCCAGAAAATGAGAAAGTCCAACTTGCCATGTTTCTGATATACATATATAATATCATATAATAATATAATATAATCGGCATATCTTGGCAAGCTTGCTAAAGGTTTAACTTTTGGTGGATCACATTCCCTGCCGTCTAGTCACGTAGTGACTGGCGAGTTCTAGGCGACCTTTGTGTCCTAGAACCACCAGTAAGGTACAATAAAGTACTGTGAGTCATTGGGGTTGCAGAGTAAAAAACAAGGTAAACATGCAAAACACGACGTCCCACCTGGTGCAAGCCACAGTTTTGGGGGATGGGAATGAAGTCATCGGCATTGGAGAGCTCATATCATTGAATAAGGTATCGGTGATGTAAACACTTTGAGCTAAAAAAACCCACTAAACTCAAAAGATCCAAGGTTCAAAGGGAATACCTGAGATTTGCCATGATATTATATCATATATCTATGTAAAGTTGCCCCCCCCCCCCCACAAATAAAATACATCCATGAAATGTTTGCCCTTCTTTCAACTGGATCCTTTTTCATCCTCCCGCCCAAAGCATACAGGACGCCTTCGCTGGAAAGCGCCACGTAAATGTTGAGCCCAACCATCCTGGAAATTTCATGAACAAGTGACCCCAAAATACAACGACTTTCCGACTGGCCTTAAATGAAACATTTCGATCACCGCAATCTTAGCCCTCAGAAGTTCTAGGCAAATTAAGGTTTCAACGAAGGTTTGCTAGCCTGAAAAGTTACCTTAGGACCCAAAGGAAAGCCGGATCGCCGGAACCAAGCATCCATGTTTCATGGGCGAGCTCTTAAACTTCAGGGGTGTATCATCTTTGAATAACATAGCATCAAGTTCGAAAATAAAAGGATGTCCCATATGTCCCCCTTAAACATCACATTGCTTTATCGCAGATATGATCCTGCACCCATCTGTTTGACTGCAAGTTGGTCACGACACTACTAGCAACCTTTGACAGATCTTCAAATTTCGATCTATATTCAAAAACATACAAAGATAGCTCCACGTACGGATACAACCATACTCAGCCAAAGGACCACAAAATAAAAGCTGAAACTTTGTCTTTCCTCCTATGTAACCCCCAAAAGTTCAAAGGTTAGCCATTGGCTGAGTCAGATGTGGAGTAGAAAAGGAAAATCAATTGGACCAAAAAGCAAAATAAACCTAGAAGTCGAAACACAGGGTCGCACTCAACCATGCACTGAAAAAAGTGGTAACCCCATATGACTTGTGTTTCTTTTGAGAGCAACAGGATTCTTGGCATGAATTTGTAAAAGACAAACATCCAGCACGTTAAAGTTACATCCGTCAACAGTGAACTGGTGATTCAATTAGATAAGGCAAAGTCTCTAGATGATCATCATAACCCCTTTCCAAATAGGATTGATTTTGGAACAGGCTGACAAGCATCAACTAATCACGTCGTATTGATGCCAGCATGTCCCTTGATTCATTTGGCAGCCTTAGTCGTCATTCATAGCCCGCCAAATCAGATCAAAAAAAACCTCCCACCAAACCTCCAAACCTCCTCAGGGAGGGTGATTTCGAGTTTAAAGGCAATTTGAAAACATGCCAGGTTTCCAAAACACCCCACCAAAAAAAAATGAAACATCCATGGAACATCCTCCATTTTGTTTGATAAGGTTTCTTTCTCACATATTTGTTGGCTGGTTGGTTGTTGTTGCACCATCCCCAACACTTCACCACCGCTTCAACCGACCCCTTCAACCGACCACTTCCCCAAAGCTGCACCCCACTTCCCCTCCACCTCCTTCCACTTGGGCAAGATCTCGGACTTCATCACTGCCTGGAAGGGTTGGCACAACTTTTCATAGGAATCCAACCCAATCCCAACCCCCCCCCAAGGAAATAAGGCCTGATTAAAGGGTGGTTATCAAGGAACAATGCCTTATTTCCGGGTGGCATTGGGGGGGTGGGCCCTTAGATTCTGCAGATTCTGATGAATTTTGGGGCGTGTTCCATGGTGAGTCACAACAAGAAGTTGCAAGGGGTGTTTCAAGGTCTGGTCTTGACGTTGCATCTGGAAGCCGGGGTTAATGGAGCAGAATGTGGGGATGGTTTTGGTGGTATATTGGTTTTATTCGGTGAAAAAGGGGGTTGGCGATTATCCTAAAATATCTTCAAGAAAAGATACCTCTGAAGCAGAGCTGCTCCGCAACGGCCTTTAGCGGTTGTGTGGTTGGAGTTGCTTTAATCCTGCTGTCACTGTGTCAGAAACTGACCAGGGTCTGACATTGGCGCCAGGGGGCAGGGAGCCATCAAGTGAGATGGTTGGAAGATAGACTTGTCTGGGACGCTTTTGAACTTGGAGATTGTATGGGTACCAAGACCCATCTCCCTAATTTGTTGAGCCATTGGAAAGATCATCTCTCAACCCTCAACTGGGAACCCCTCACCAGTGTAGTCATCCACGCTACGCCTGAAAACCAGTCACTACCTGAGGCTGCAAAAACCAAAATGTCCATGTCATTGGCGATTTCCTGACCCCTTTCTTAAGAGATGTTTGTTCTTCATTCCCCACTTGAATCAACAAAGTAGGGTGCGTGGGCCTTCACAATTTCCCGTTGTGATTTGGCACATCTTCATTCAACTTCTCACTCACCCAATGGACCATGGAATAGAAGGTTTAAACTTGATGTTTCCTACTAAACATGTAATCCCGTAATCCCCAAAGTTTAAAGGCTGGCCATTGTTTAAGTGAGACTTTTACCGAAGAGACTTTTTTTAGGGCACTTTTTTGAATCAATCAGCTCCAAAAATGGGTTTCCTGCTTCCTCAGCTCTATGCATGTTTGAAAGTCTGATTCCTGAGGTGCAACGCGATACAACAGGCTCAATGTAGATGGGAATCGGTCTACGAATCTTGTTTTGGTTTCATACAGGGTTTTGTTTTAATAAACCAACAAATGAGAGGCAACTGCAGGCAGCAATGCCCCTTTTGGACCCAAACGGAACTGAAAGGATGTTTAAAATGTGATGTGGTTCTCACTTGTTCGTGAACATACTTCCAAGCTAAACTGTTGCTTGTGAGAATTCCCCAAGAGTAGCCACCAACAGCATGTCACCTCACCATTCAGAATACCACCTGAGGAATTATTGCTTTGGAAAACTCTAAATGTCCAGAGAAACTTGACAAAGTGCACCTCAAAAAAAAAACGACGCGATCTTTACAGTGACTTTATAAGGACTAGTGACTAGGTAGTACAATGCTTCATTCCTATACCCAAAACAACCCAGATGACTGCCCCGAGGTTTGGTCTTCAGAAAAGAGGAATAGCAAGGTCAAAACAAATGTCGTGACCTCCCATGTATTGGTGTTTCAACCCGAGTGGCGCATGACGTTGGTAGCATCAGCCACATAAGGTGCTAACCTTTGCCGAGAAAAAATGACGGTTTCTTGCAACGTGAAACAAAATAAGAAACCCTTGACAAACACATGAGCCACGGGGGGGTACTGATTGGCTTCAGGTTCCGGGATCCTAAAATTTCCATGGCTGATGAAATAATGATTCCTATAGAGCTGGGTCAATCCAAAAGAAATGAGTCCATTTTTCAAGGAAAATCATCTTGCCCAGCCACCTTGGGAGGGCATCTTAGATTTCCAGATGGGTAAGTCAAAGTGCTAAAAGATCGGCTTTGAGGGTGGTTTTTAACGGGAATTCGTACATCATGATATTGTTGGATGCTAACCAACTGATATAGTGAAACATCCAGCTGCTTCGATAGAAGAAAAAGTTTTATCTATCTCAACTGGCTAGCCCGAGTCTGTACATCAAGAGTGGGCTCATTTCATCAGCGTTATACCTTTTCTTGGCGAGTATATAGGAATCTTCACCTATTTGCTACCTCATTTGCTCGTCACATAAGCACCAGCTCTACCGTGCATGCTGAAAACCCACACCCGGCATCCATCTTGCAACCAAAGTGGCCCGTAATCATTCCACGCGCTCACGCACCATAAACTGGAATCGCCTGGTGAAATTCGACGAAAAGCGGAATCTGGGGATTTCTTTGTTCTGCACTAGTCATGAAAATTTGAAAACTATGACCCGTTTGAAGTACCCATTTGAAGCACCATGGACTCCTAGTGTCATAGTGGATTCATCATGTGAAATAGTTTGAAACAGAAGAAACATCAATCTTTATATGTGTATATAGATATATGTTCAAAAAAAGAAGTGCAAAAACTTCTCTTCTCCAAAAAAACTTTCAAAAAAAACACCATCCACTTGAGTGTTAAGTTCACCCTTTTCAGTCACATGAAATCCTTGGTTAACAGGTGACCATTGAACAGAAAAAACAAATAGCTCAATCATAAATCCCTACAAAAATTTCATAGAAAACCCTTCAGGCAACTTCAATTTCCAGGTATTCTTTGTGAATTATGTTCAAGACAATTTCTTTAAAAAAAAACTCCAAGCACCTGGTCCACTACTTTGCGCCTCAAACTTTCATCATCTTCACCAAAAAGAACTAACTTTCTGGGGTCCCTTACTGTGAAGCAAAGATTCCAACTGACCCATGAAGAGCAAAAGGTCTGGAGATAGATCTTCACCTGGCTTCATGAGCTTCAAATAGCCGCTTCCGGACATAGAATTCAACAAGTAGAAGAAATGCGGATTTCCTCTAGTCTATGCATGTCATTCAGGAAATACATGTATAATATATACATATTTGTGTGTATATATATATATATATATCGTGTATGTACGGCAATAGTTTGCAAACAGAAACTCCCTTACATCTCTAGTAGCAGGGTCATGTTGTGCAAGTCCTCGACAAGGATTCAAAAGTGAAGGGATCCCTGAAAACTAATATAGAACCTGGCAATGGACCCCTGGAAGAAGACACTCCTTTTGGTAACCCTCAATTTTTCGGGGGGATAATTTTCACCCCTGTCAAGGCTGCTGCAATCAAAATACATCATTCCATCCTTCCTTGCTTGGATATTCTTCGTGTCCCTTGATGAACATGATCCGAACGGGAGAAGGCAATTCAGGTGGGGTCCTACTAAAACAACGCAATAGCGGATAATGAAGGTTAATAAAGGGACCCTGCTAAAATGGTGAGGATTATTTTCCCCATGTCCCGAAGTACAGGCATCAACTCCACTTTGTCGAACACCGACATCTCGCAGAATATCACGGTCCACCTTCTTCCAACACAAGCAATGAGGTGGCCTCCCATCAGAGTTCGCCGTCGCTGCATCAACCGGACCATGTGTTTTGGGGGGGCAAAGTCTTGCAAAGAAGAAGCCATATTCATGAAAAAGAGCTTATTGAGGCCCTTTTTAATATATAGAAGGGAATAATTGAGGCCTTATCAATGAAGAGTTTATTGAGGGATTAACGGTTAGTAGCCATCTCGTTTATAAGGCCTCTTCAAACCATTCTTTCTGGTGGGGGTAGTTTTGATGGGTGTAGTTTGGACGGCCTTGATATATGGGTCGCAAATAAAAAACTCCTTAAATTAGGGGTGTAAACTCATCCCACCTTTTATTGGCGGGAATCCTTGTAAACGGGTATACACACACCCAATTTTCATGGTGAAACTTCGAACAAAACATATTAGTCAAGCACCACCATGTGTGCCAAATCCATTTTGCAATCTTTGGATATTGACTCCTAGCTTAGTTTCGGGACATGAAATAACTATGCTCCTCAACTAGGTCATCCTTCCCCCCAAGTTTTTGGAGGGATCAAAAATTCGTCCCATTCAAAAAACAAAAAAAGGAAAGAACTCATCCCAATCAAAAAAAATGACGTCGAAAAATCAATTCAATTCAAAAAACAACAAAAACAAAAAAGAAACCAAAGCACTTCAAACCAGTAGTCCAAAAAAAAAGCAAAACTACCAAAGACCCAGCGAGCTCGCTCAAATACGGGACCTTCGCTTCATTGGCCATTCGCACAGCAATCTTCAAGGTCTCACCACGGCTGGGCCTTGGGGGTTGACGACAAATTGAAGCCAACGTTACCCACATGAGAAACGAAAAACCCTCGGATACGTTGCATGAAATACGGGTTGTTTAATAGGGGTCCTTATAGTGGTTTACTATAATCCCCACATCACTAGGTAGGATTTCATCCCCTGTATACCCCAAGCAACCATGTTTTTTTCATTTAAAAAGGGACTATTTACTTGGAGGATGGCCCCCACTTAGGATATGTGGCTAGTTGAGGGGTGCACTTCTGCCATTATAGCTAGATCAACCCTACTTGGAAGACTTACTAAGCATGACTATGAACATCTATGAACCAATTACTATAGTACTTACCTGCTGAGCTCAGCGTTGAAAAAAGTCTGAACTTTTAGTTCCTGTTTACATCTAGTAGGGTTTGTTCATCCCCCAAGAACAGTTGGAAAAGTTGCACCATTCAGCAGGAGTATGTTGTTTGCTGTTTCTCAACATGAAAAAAATAAACCAATGTCTGGTTGGTGATCTTGATGTTGGTGCCTGTGGCTATCCTATAGGATATTTTGATATATTTTGTTCATTGAAGGATATCTTACATTTCAAGGACTCAAAAAAGATATGGATATATAGGTTGGGTTGTCCCCCTTCCCAGTAATAGTCACCACCAGGATTATGACATGTTTAGGTTCGGGGATCAATATAGAGGAAAAATCGGTCAATTCTCATCTCAACACAGCTTCCATCCTTCCATCCTTCCCAATCGTTCCGTCGAGATGCAAAGCTTTGGGTAAGCCTTGGGGGTTGGAAACTGCAAAGGTCGGTCTTCTTTTGAAACTTAACGCTTCAGGAAAGCCAAGGGAAACTAAAAGGGGGGAAGGGCCCGAGAGGAATGGCTAATCGACTAGTTCGGCCATTTTTCAGGGCCTGTGAACTACATATATATATATATAAATATTTGACATGAGTTTTGATTTGCCTTCACCCCCCTGAAACAAACACCAAACAAAAGCAGTCACCAGCGACTACAATGCCTCAAACGACCCCTGAAACACTCACCCCAACCATCCAAACCCATGCAGCAAACCTGGTAGACTTTGAAATCCAAACTCTTCCTGGCGCAACAGTTCGGTAGGGGCCGAGAAATCATCATCTTGGCCCAGAATAGAAGGAAGTTCTTTTTGAAAAAATGCTAAATTTCAGTGAATTAAATGATTTCACCATCCTCCATTTCCCTTCAAGCCAAAGGGCCATTTTCTTTGTTGGAAATTTTGCCACAAGTGCTGTATAACAAAATGTCACCCAATAAAACCTTTCAAGTGATATGATGCCTAGCTGTTTTTGATGGATTAGTTTTGGTTTGGTGCTACTCAGGAGGATCATGATAGTTACAGTTGATAGAAGAAATCTGAACCAAGTAATCACGCTAGTTTATCCCACTAGTTACCGGTTTCATACCTTTGAGACAATTATCTGGATTTCTTCAATCAGCAGTAGCAATCCGGGGAGAAGACATGATTTTTGTTCGATCAACTTGCAAATTCAACAACGAAATCTGGACAACCTTTCCTATAATTCCCTTAACCTGAATGATCAGGGCATGTTTCAATCTGACCGACCTGCATTTGGTTGTGTCGCCCCCAAAAAAAATTGCCCAGACAAAATAGGATGCCTTTCTGCCAATGTGGGTTGAACTCCGGAAAAAAAAAACTTTGTGTTACCTACACGAAAATTAACGAAGGTTTGCTGAAAAGGAACCATTTTGACAGCAAAGTTCATCTTCCAACCATCAATTTTCAGCAAATATCTTTGTTTTCAGAGGGGTATGTTTATTTCACCCCCTTTGGGAAAATGAAATGTTTCAAAGTTTTCAACGCGGGACCCTTGCTTGCTGTTCTTCATCCAATGATATGTTTCCCAACTTGCTTCAAAATTAGTATTTTGTTTAAATCAAGGTTGCACCAAGTTCGAACCAAGATCAAAACATGTTCTTCCAGAAACCAAATCTTCTATATTGGACATTGGGAGAAAAACAAAAAAACAACACGGCAGCATCTTGGTTGAAAATTATTCTTCCAACCCTCCACCTTCACAATTCCTTTTGAAGGAGCTGGTGTGCCGTAAAAACCCTGAGGTTTACTTCAAGATTTTTGGCACCTCGAAAATCACCAAGGAAAATACAGCCCAAGGTTTGAGAAAACTTGTTTTCCTTTGAAAAACACCATTGTGGCAGGAAAATCCAGCTGAGTCACTTGAGGGGAACAGTTTTAATCATATACCCCCAAAATAAACTTGCAGAAAATGTTTCGACAAATATTTGGCAAGACAAAAATGTGTAACTTTTTGCACATGTCATTGAAAACTTTGTTGACCAAATTCCTTCTTCCCGTCTTCTGATTTTTTCCTTTAAAAAAAGTTCGAAGTCGTAATACGCCGCATACGTCGGGTCCACGGAAAGACAACAACCTCCCTCAGAAGCACCACACCTTCAGGTTTCCTTCGACCCCTGCAATCAAGACATTGCTGGGCCTCGGTTTCTGGCAACAAAATGCTTCTTTCCATGATTAAATGCCACCCCAAAATGGAGTGGATCAAAGTCAAAGTTGATGAAAAAAAAAACGTGTCTGGTGACATGGTTGGATGATTTTCCTTTGTATTGCATTGTTTGGGTTGGTGTCATGGCATGTCAGCATAGCAATTTCTGCTAGAAACTCTGAGTCACCAGCACCAAACCCGTGATATTCTTCAACTTCAGCAGTGTCTGGTGTCGTTTTCGGTGCTTTCTCATCCGCAGAAAAAATGTTAAGAAAAGGGTAAAACGTTGGTTAATTTCAATGGCCTCGGGGGAATAGAGTCCGTGTTTATCCCCCAAGTGATATCCGGCATACAGATTTCAAAAAAAGATGGTCACTTACTGGTAGCTATTAACCTTAACCACAAATTATTAACTGAAGTCTCAAGACAACGACTCCGCAATAAAAATAAGAGCAAGTAGTTGTGGTTTCAAAGCATCATTCTCCAAACATGGATCACTGCATGGTGTGGAAAAAGGGCCGGGGGGGACAGTGGGCAATTGGCACCAACCTTAACCACCTTCCACAGTGCAAGATCAATGGACACCAGTAGGATCATCGATCAGATTTACAAAGAAACCTTCATTTTTGCCAGGATTGCATCCTGCTTTACATGTTAAATCCTGGAGATACTACCCAAGATATCTATACACTCGGCTGGAGCACAGAAATGAAGCTTTGGTTCAGATGATTTTCCCTTTCGAAGGAGTGCATTTCTGATTCCAGCCATTTGCTTTGGAGGGATAATTAAGGTTACATCTGGTTCCCTTAAACTAAAAATAGGCACCCAACCACCATTTTCGAGGGCCTATCTTAGTTTTAGGGATGGTAATAATCCTGGTAGCCATTATTCCTTGGAATAGAAGAAAACCCAAGTTACCTTTCATTCCATCGCCTTGGTCTTGCTACCAGCAATCCTCCATACCCAAAGACTCCAGTTTCGTTTCGGAGCCTCACGGGTGGGAGAACCGTAGAGAAGCACCTCACAAGGGATACACGTTGTTTGAAGTGATGGGATCCCTGATGATAATCAAGTCATCTCACATAAAATCCTCCCAAACAAAAACATCTAGCAAAAAAAATCACACCCATAAAGCCAAAGCAAGAACAAATTCCCAGTCGAACAACGATCTAATTTTAAAAAAACTACAAAAGCCATTTGCCATTGAACCATGATGATGGCCGAAAAAAATCGAATCTCATCCAACAACAAAAAAACACCCGAAAATCAAGCTTCCGAACAAAAATGTCCTTGATAGGTCCCCAGCGCGGATCTTTGGCAGGCCTTGCTGTGTCACAAACATTTTTTTGGACCACAGGAATCACGGAAAACCCCAAGACTTTTCACAAGAAAAATCATTATATACCCTGAAATGGGATCAGCTAGAATTAGACCCGATTTATATGTTATCGTCTATACTGTATGCATAATATATTATGTGTATAACTGTGTGTAGAAGATATCTGTCCAGATACACAATATATATATATGTATACATCATCATACACAAACAATACATCTATATAAAAATTTACAGAGAGAGATAAGCACTGTACATACAGACTATATATATATGTATATACATATATATACCCGACAAGTATATTACTTGTACCTTATAGAATGTCGTGAGCTCAAACCCTCCATCTTCCTCATAAAAGATACAAAAGGTCTACGTAGTGCAGAAACTATAATCAACGAAAAAAGAGTTGCATGATACCATCAAGTGTAACCACTGGTCAACGTATGGAAACTAATGGTTAATAATACTGTAATAACCACCTTATTTCTGGTGGTGGGGAGGGTATGTTAGGTGCATAGGTTGACCAGCCATGAAAAGTTTAGCGAGGGAATTCACCTCCACAGCCACCCTCTCCACAGAAATTCACCAAGCCAACTCCTTTGGGATACATGACAACGGCCCAGCAGAGAACATCGTAAGTTTGGCATAGGCTTTTGGCCTGGCTATGAGGTCAGATTATTTGGGTATATATATAAACCAACAGGTAAATCCTTCCGTAATATAAACCAAATGGTAAATCCTTCGAATCCTTTGAGACTGATCCTTGCAATCGACAATGGATGGTTGAATTTTCTCACCATGTATCTGGAAAATGATTACTTTAGAATTTAGAAGGTGGTGATCCTCGCCGGGATCCTAACCTTTCAAGGGGTACGTCCTAGCAAATGATACCTGGGTCATTTACAGGGTTTGGGATAAATGCCTCCCATATAAACATTAGAAAATTAGATCATTGTAAGCCCCTAAAGGGGATGTTTAAAAGGGACATCCATTGCAAATTCTGATTTACGACCTCAGAAGTCAAAACGCAAATAGTTTCTTCCTTTTTTGGATGATTCCCACATCAACGACTTCGAAAAAATTGGCGATAGGGAATCTATATATAGGTTCAAAGATCCATGTCTAGTCTTGCTAGGTCTCGTCAAAATTACCGGTAGTGAATCCTAGAAATTGAAAAACCTGCAAAAAATTGTAAGCACCTAACCTTTGGTGGGGGTTGTCTTTAGGTACTTCCATGTGTGTTGGGGATTTTGTTGGGTGCCTTATGGTTTTTTGGGGGGGAAGGATTAAACATCCTTGGTGAAGAGGGATAGCGTCGTCGAAATTTAAAGGTTTGCCCAGGTATTTCCTTCCAAACTTGGCGCATCTAAGGGCATCTCACAGTGATAATTTTCGGGTTGGTATCACATGTGCGAGCCACTTCCAGCACATGATTTGTTGAGATAACTATGTTGGCTTCCCTTGAAATACTTCGGGATACGGGTGTAATCTGTACAATCCCAAAACAAACAAAGCCTGGAAAATGGATGGTTGGGAGAATGATTTCCTGTCGCGAAGGCCTATTTTTAGGGGCGAATTGTTAGCATTCACGTTTTCCGGGATTCTTTGCTCAGCCAGATACCCACGAGAAGGCTAGTCTATCGATCTCTATCTCTATGTCTACGAGTCTATACTCCGTTTACATTCATATCTACAATCATTGCTATTCAGATATCTATTGTATCTATGCATAAATATCTGCATGATACACGTATATCTACATATACATACATTGCAATGTGATCTCAACCAATAAAAAACTCTTGATGGCTGGCAAGTCCAAGTCGCCCGCACCTCGCTTTGATGTTCGCAGCCTTAAAGGCTTCCATGTCCTCCACGGACCTCATCCATGCAGAAAAGGTGCCATCCCTGAGGTAGGATTTTTGTCTGAGGAGTTTCTCAAAGCAAATAGCAGACCTCCTAGCTGACATAGAAAGCTAACCGGGTGTTTCAATCAAAGCCTTCTCTCTTGAGAAAAAAAATCACTGCTTACTGGCATGTTTTTGGGATTCCCCATCATGAGCTATTGTCTTTATTGTGGTGGGTAGTTAAAATCATGGGAATCTAAGGGGCACACCAACCAATGCCAACCCTGCAAGAAATAGTCGGCCCTACTAACGAATCAGAAAACCACCATTGTCCCTTAATTAGGCCGGCTTGTTTCTTGGGCGGGTGCTACCCTTAGATTCACATGATATAAACCCCTGAATACTAATAGGGAACCTAAAAGATTGGTGGTTTGTAAACGTGTCTGCCTTTCCAAGGAAAAACTTAAAATAGATCATTACCCAAAATAGCCAAATTCGAAAGGAGAGACATCTTCCAAACCATCTTTTTTGGGTATCTACGGTATCTACATTAAATTTCAGGGTGTAAATGTCTTTTATTAAAATCAACCTACTGATCATCTTTTCCAAAACAAAAATGAATCTTCAAGTTGCCCGGGAGGGGAATGTACCTTGGTCATAGATGTTTAGATCAGACGCCTTCTTTCTGCTCAACGTGCTTTTTTGAAAATGCCGGGAAATATTCAAAAAGAACTATGATCATAGATACGTAACAATATTAACAATATTGAGATAGAATGTATGCAAGATTACATGTAAATCAACATCCTATTGTCATGCTTTTCTGTTAGCATCATATCACCTAAGATCTGGCCATAAATGAACAAGGCCTCAGAGTGGTTACAGGCCTCACAGTCTGCACCCCTAACCGTTGGAAACGTGGATGCAACTCCCTCACCCACATATGCACCTGGTCTGATTTGTACGGTTTACTGGTGTGAAATATCACGTTTAGAACTACAAATCCCTTACTGTAAGAGGACGAATCCCTTAGATTCCAGACGCCACATCCACATGACTCTTCTTCTCTTCGCGCCTTGAGGAATTTACCAAGAAACACTGGGTAAAGGTTGGAAAAGGCCTAATTTTGAGTCACGATTTTTTGCTTCTCAATGTTGTTTTTTTCAGGTCCTTCGGAGGTTTTTGAGGCTTTTGAGATGTCCTCTTCTGATGAAACATCACCTAAAAAGGTTGATAAGTGACCATCATTTGGCGGCCTTTACTTTGAAAAAACAAAAGGCCAAAGGGACATTTTCTTGCAAGTCCTCATCTACCCCTACTGCAAAACCACCCATAGTTATATACAACTTCCATGGAGACAGAGCAACGAAAAAATTCCACCCATCGTCTCATGTCATCCACCAGTCTGGTTAAAAACTGCTAGGATTCCGGGTCTGTACTCAACAGAGCATGGATTTCATGTTCCGTACATCAAGAAAAAACAGGCCAGTTTTTGTTAACGTGCTTCGAATTCGTGATTTCTCTTCTTTGCTTACGGCTCAACTAGCATCAGGGATGCTTTTTCACAGATTTTCTTGCAAAAAGGCTGGGATTTTTGTCATCCTACAAGGTGGGCCCCGAGCCTAGTTGTAAATAGTGTTTGGGCTCCCCCTGTGAATGGCCTTATCGTTGGGTAAGTGGGGTTATAACCCTACTTAACTTATAGGAGTTGTAATCCCATTTATAACTGGTAGGGCTACCTGGTAGGGGCCCACCTTGTAAAATCTAACTGCGCACATGACAAAATCTGTTGTCTTTCTGTCGGTCAACTTTTTGCTGTTTATTTCTTGACCTTGCGAGGACCCTTCCCCCTTCAACATCACCAAAAAAGGGTTGATTGCTGGCAAGAAAAAAACATCATGTTAGTTTTTACGACATTTTTGGGGGAACATCATCTTCCGAGACACTTTTCCGAGGCTTTCTTTTGCCGCCCCAAATTGGTTCGCGAAATCCGGTTGCTGGACCGCCCCTTTGGGGAGTGTGTTTTTCTCAGGGGGCAAGTCTTTCAATAAAATTTCACCAACCAGAAACGTCAGGACAAATAATCTTGGAAGATTCGGATCTTTTTTGTTGTCATCTTCAAGACCATTTTTTTACTTTGTTGCTCTTCATTCACATGACTGATATTTATCTACACATAACAAATGCACCTCTGACGGACGCGCCTTTGTCCTTGGGGCGATCCAAGTATCCTCGGTATCCTTCAAGGATGAGCTACAAGCTCAGACATGGTTGCAACATCTGCGCACAAACATCAAGAGTACATCACTCATGATTCACCATGTCTGGACTGCCCCCATGTCAGAATCTTGTTGTGGAGGTAAATTCATAGGTGTGGGTGGGGGGGCTCTATGAGTTGTGACATCCACAACTGCTCCCTCCCACCCTCCACTTGAGTAATCAGTCATGGCGTTCAAACGAGTTTCACTTGAACTCATCACAACAATGCCCAATGACCACGGTCAATTAGGTTCTTGTTGCTCTTCATTCACATGACTGATATTTATCTACACATAACAAATGCACCTCTGACGGACGCGCCTTTGTCCTTGGGGCGATCCAAGTATCCTCGGTATCCTTCAAGGATGAGCTACAAGCTCAGACATGGTTGCAACATCTGCGCACAAACATCAAGAGTACATCACTCATGATTCACCATGTCTGGACTGCCCCACTTACTTCAAACATGGTGCATCAGTTCACTTCTCGTTTTTACATTCCTCACACAATGTCTGACCATCTGGCGTGAACTCTGGTGAAACCTGACTCCTCCAACTTCTTAACATGCAGTCTAGACGGATCGTCTGCTGGATTGCTACTTGAAGGAACACGTGACACCCACGTGAACATCGATCTGGAGGTAAGAATTTCTGAAAGCTTACTGAGCAGCCTTGCATGCGCTAATATTGGACTATACATTGCAATCACCCTCGCCCTCGCAGCTTCGTTATCTATAAACAAGAAAATTCTTCTGCCACTAGCTAGAGACTGCAACTGACTAACTGCCAACACTGCCGCCATGAGTTCAAGGGCAGCTATCACCTTCTTCGACTTCTTTTTGACACGTCTTCATCACAGATTCTGGCACCTCTTCCGCAAAGAACCAGCTGTCCATGACACGACCTTTGTTCATGGAGAAAGCTACCATCCCAACACTGCCACGAGTATCAAACTGCTCAAGGGCAGCATCAGTAAAAATCAGAAACTTCTCGAACCTCATGCCAGCACGCAGCACTCTAGGAGTTGCATTCTGAAGGAAAGACTTGGCCCATTGAAGTTCCCGCAGCATGTCACCAGTGATGAAGTTTCCTGCAAGAGCACCACTAGACCTAGAATTGCAGGATTTCATCTTGAGGCCCAGGATTCGCCCAAAGGTCTGGGACTCAGCGAACTGCAGTCTACCCCTCAACGCTGAGGCTGCTGCGGAGGTAAAAGTGCCCTCTGCCACAATGCCATCTATCTGAGCCACAAGTTGTTCAACCCTGGACAGTTTGTTTTTCACCAAAACAGTTCCCTTCTCCGTCTCCGAGAAATCGAAGTCCACACCCAGGACAGAGAAGCTGTTGCCCATAGCCTGACGCTTCGACTCTTTCATAGAGAATCTCCAGCCAATTAACCTCAGGAGGCGTTCTGCTGCCTCTTGGAGCTGCATCACCACATGCTTCCAAGTCCAGCTGTGGGTAATCATCGTAATAGTTGCACCACAGAAGCCCAAACAAACGTACACCCAGAAGGTGTATTGCCCTCGCTGCTTTGTTGAAATGGTAGACCGAGGCTGCGGCACCAAAAGGCAGAACTTGCGATATGAAGTAGTGTTTTCTTCCTTGTGGATCTTGGACTAGAAGTACACTACACCACAGAGATGCCTCACCCACAAGCCTCCTGGCGCTACTCAAGCTCAGAGTGTGATGCAGCTTTCCCACTAACTGTTGACCTGTGGACAAAACAACTTCCACAGAACCATCTTGCTTTACAGACTCCAGAAAAGACCTGGCTAGCACAGCGATCCCGCCTACTCCATCCAAGTTCAGTTTGAAGTCTGCGGCAAATGCAGCATTGACCAAGCTGATGGACATGTCGTCTATAGGCCGAATTTTGTCCGCCTGGGATAGCCCAAACCTAGGAGAAGCTACGAAGAGTGGCCCACACTTGTCCTTCACTTCCGTCTCTGTGAACGGCCCCTGCAGCCATCCTTTGCTCACCTCATCCATGGTTACGTTCCAAACAGCTTCTGTGATCTCATTGTTGTTGTCACCGCCTTGGCCTCCTCGACCCAAAAGCATCCTTCTGCTCCACCTCGACGACTTCATGAGTTGTTGCGCCGACATGGCTGGCTCATCTTCGAACATACTACTTCGTCCAGAGTGTCCTGTCAAAGACGCCCCACCAAGCAGTAGTTGACCCCAGCACCCGTCATGGATGCCTGCATCCTCACACATCTCCTGAAAAAGAAGAATCTGCTTGTCACGCACCACTATCTCCCTATGTTCAGGCAGAGCCGCGTGCAGCTCCTTCTCCCTGCTTTCCAGTTGTTGTTTTCTTTGTTCGTAGTAGGCAAAATTTCTTTCCCTGTGTTCCATAATTTTCTCAGGTCCGTCGGTGAGAAGGCTAAAAATGTTGGCCTTCAAGTCATCAGCTAAAGTTGCACTGCTATCAAAAGGGTGTTCCAGATCCTTTGCTGCCTCAACAAAGGCTTCCGGACTTCTGTACACCCCAATCTTGGCCACCAAACTGCTGTCATCATTGCCCTCAACCCCTTTTAGACATGAGAGGAGTTTGGCAGAGGAAGTAATGTTGTATGCATCCTGCTCTTTCTGGGTGAGTTTCCGAGGTTGTGACATAGGAAAATTCCAAGGAACTTCAAGTACTTGTTGAAATTCAGAAATGAGTTCAGGATGTCGATTGCCTCTGGGTTGTTTTCCCGCTGAAGCCATCAAAGAAGGGTCTGGAGCTTTACGTTTCTGGACGTAGGCTGCTGACATGGCTGCACTCCTGCAGCTATTGCTGCAGTAGAAATGGCTTCAGCAATGCGGTTGCATAGCAAGGCTGGGTATTCTGCCTCATCTGCCGTGTTGAAACGGTACTTGTGACCCTCTAAGGTCACACCTCATGGTGCGTGCTTGTGGCCTCCGTTGCACACACGCTGCAACACCTTGAGCTCCTCCATGTTGGTGACAAATGTAGACCATTTGTCCCGAAGCCCTCCGTGCATACATTGTTGGAAGTTTACTGCAAAAAGGTTGTACTTGGAGATCAACCTCTTCATCCACTTTGTCACCCACATGTAGGAACGTGTGGGATTTTCAACAGCTATGAAGCATCCTTGTAGGATGGCAGCTTCCAGGATGATAGCAATATTCCTGTATATGCTATTGGCTGTTTGCACTCTCTTGAGATCGAGGCCTTGAAGGTGTGGGAGTCCTTGAGGCCACAACAAACTGCGTAAAGGTTGTGGTTCTTTGACTCCTTTCCTTCTCAGCTTCTTGGACAACTTTCTCTCACGTGCTCTTGACGAAGTTCCGCAAGGCGGAGCTGCATGAATGAAGATAACTCGACCCGGCTGCTTCAGAAGAGTAAGAAGATACTTGACTGATTCATCATTCGCAAGGTCTAAAGAAATTGTAGGGTGGCACTGTTTATGCCGATTGCATGCTTGATCCACTGCCAGTGTTTGCATGCCACGTGCTGCCACATTCGCGGACAGCCTGGCACATCCTGCACACAGCTCAATGAATAGGATTGAATTCATAGGTGCACCCTTATAAGGTGCCTGTACTTTCTCCACATTGGGTTGTGGAGCTGCCACTTCTCATTGTTGGTCGTGTTGCCGCTGAGAGTGCGGCTGTTGGCATCGCGTGCAAACGTGCCATCCCTTTGCACACTTCTCACCTGCTTTGGCCAATTTGCATCCTCCAAGATTGAAAGAATAACAGATTGGTTCACCACTGCTTGTAGTTGCTGACTGACCTAGAAGCTCAGCAGGCATCTTGATGTCACTTCTCTTTCCTTTTCCTCCTTTGCCACCTCCTTTCTTGCCACCTTTCTGCAAGTTGCGGATTTGACCCTGCAGGTTCTCAATGGTCTTCTTGAGCTTATCTGACTCCGAAGTCTTCACCTTCTTCTTCTCAGAGCTTCTGTCATCGTCCTCATTGTCAGCTCTTTTCTTGCTAGAGGAGCCCTGCAAAGGCTGCAAGTGCAGTCTAACCTCAGGCGCCACCAGAGCCTTGTCCAATGCTGCGTCAATAGGTGAAATCCCTCCAGCTGGTTTGATGCCTCCCCGCGTTTCACGGATGAGCATCTTGAAGAGTTCCATGTCTGCATGCTGAACCTGCTCAATCGACACTTTCCTGTAGTGATCAAGTGCTGGTGCTGCATATGCTTCTGGCAAAATTTGCGACCATTTCTCCATCTTCTCATACTCCACTAACCGAGCCTGGTCCAGAGCCAAGCTACGTCTCTGGAGGGCATACTTGAGTCTCAAATCGGTACTTGTATCAGCCTTTACCTCTTCTCGCACTCTAACTTCACGAATGATGCCTTGACTGTCAGGCTTCCACGTGGGGTCACTCTTGATGCCCATCAGCTCCTGATCTCGCTTTGTGCATTGTTCCCATCTGATGTACTTCAGTTGATTGTCCTCCAGCATTTGGAACACAGTGTCCACCAAAGCATGTGATGGTTCTAATTCGCCTACTAGGTCTAAGCCACGCAGCCTTCTAACTTGGGCTGCGTGCCTGGAAGCTCGTTCTGCTTGAGCTAGCTTCCTTGGCTCATCACCCTCCTTTTTGTCAAGTCGACTTCGAAGATCTGCAGCAGCTAGGGTGTATGATTCGAAGTAAAGGCGACGCACCAGTGGCACTCTATCCTCTGGTGGTGGTGTTTCACCACAGACCCTCCCAACCAGTCGTAGGAGGGGTGCTTCGTCACTCTGTCCTGGCACGTAATTACAGGAGAAGGCGAATTTTCCAAAGGTGTCCAGATTGAGGGCACTCAGTTGCCTTACTTCATCATCATTCAATCCGATCTCAATGGCACGGGCAGTGAAAACTGCCGAGGAATCCAACATCTTTACCTGATATGTGTTTGGTCCACTTTGTTGCAAACGGTCACTACACGATGCAAGCAACAACCATTCAAACACATGCACATGCAAGCAGTGATAAAAAAAAACAAAGACAGCAAAGAAACAGAAAAGTTGATAATTCCAAGCTTCCATGCTAGTGTTAATGTTGCACTTCGCAAACCGACTTTTCCTCTTACATTAGGACATCAGACATGCAAACATGTTGACTCGAAGACTCCCGACGAGCCTTCGCTTCTGATCTTGCCAGGCTGGACTTCCCAGCGTATACTCCTGCCTGAGCCGGCGAATGCTGCACCGGGTCAAAACGTTTAGGTGCTTGCTTGCATTCACATACACCATGCACATGCACGGCAAGGCAACTTCTTATGCTGACCACCAGCCTACATCTTAGGTTCCAAAGCAATGCTTACACTTTGGGAAACACAACTCCACATGAACAGGATGGATCAGGTAATACGCCTCAGAAATTAGGCGACCACATCCAGTTCTGTCACTGTGCTCACAGTGACCATAATGAACCACTTTGGTTCTTGCATGTCTGAAAGTCCTACATGTGTCTGCTTTGGCAGCCACCTGTTTCACTTTCTCTTTGTCGTGATACGCAGCCACCATAGCATGAGCAGCTTGCACCTCCAACTCCGCTAAGCTTGAATCCGAGCCCGAGCTAGAGTCAGAGTCGGAAGAGGATGATTCCACATCTCTGAGGTCTTTCTGTGAAACCTTGCATGCCAGCTCTTCTTCTTCGGTCAAGTACTCCATCAGCCCACAAGAAGGCATCGTGTACTGAGGTCTGAATCTCCCCATTCGAGATTTCTCAGCTTCTTTTCCGGTATCACTCTCCGGACCCTCATGCCCAGACATGAGAACAGCAGCTTCATCCACCGTCATACCTGTATCAAGCTTGAACTTCTCAAAAATGGTGTGTCTCTGCTGCTCAGGCGGAAAAGTAAGGTCTCGTGGGGCATCTGGAACAAATTCGCCACGATGTAATTGTTGCAGCATGTTACTCAGCTGCCTAATGGGGGCACTCAAACTGTCCCTGGTGTAATTCAGAGCTGAAGCATGCTCCTTGTTGACGTGGTATCCTAACAGTTCAGAGATAGCCAAGTCGCATCCCCAAACATTCATGTACGCCAGCAGTGTAGCTTTCAATGAATGACTTGCCACATGCTTCAGCTCATCAGCCGAGAAGCCTTTGGCTAGGATGGCTCTGAGGCGCTCTGTCAGCTCCTGTGAGCCCATGGCCTTCTCAAATTCAATTCACATCCATAGGTTGCATAGCCTGGCATGATCACGAAGCTGAAGTCCTGGACCATGGACTCCAAAGATGGGACTTCCCTCAAATTCAAGTCTCTCCTTGTGTTGAGAAACTCTCCAAGCCAAGGTTTAGCTAGCACACCATATGCTGGCACAACCAACGGTATAAAGGCAGTTGCCTTCTCTTTGCTTCTAGCTGTCTTTGTACGTGACAATGCTCCTTCATAGTATCGGCCAATGATACTAGCATGTCTGATTCGTCCCGCATCGGAGCATCTTAATCTTCCCATAGCACACAGCATGCAATACCCAGCTACCGCTCTGTCGAACGGAGATGGAAGAGCAAAAGTGGCAATCTCCAGCCAGCACAACATGGACGGGGACAACATGCTAGCTCTCAGCCTAGGCCTTTTCGTCAAGAATTGTCCATGAACCACACCATCAATGCGTGGTGATGCTACACATTCTAGCGCACCAGGCACCGTGAAGACTTTGCCCACGAAAGTGAGAGTGCTCATCAAGGTGGACAATCTGCTTGCCGACTTGTTAGTCTCTCTGACATGACATGCATAGGCATACACTTTTGCCTCCTGTAGTGGCAACACTGGATCATCTGGAAATAATGCTGTGAGCCACCCATACAGCAGTCCAAGAGAGCCCTTTTTCGAAAAATGTCATGTAATGTATTCATGACAGCCTCTTCGTCCCCTGCACAGTCAAGAAGCATTTTCCCTACCAAAGTTAGTTCAGGTTGGATCAAAAGGAGTTCAGACCATTTGAGTAAGACGAGCATTCTATCGGGATCAGGACTGCGATGCACTCTGCTATGAACAGCCGTTCTCACCAGATCTTTCTTTTCAGCACTAGTCAAAACATTCTCGGCATCAGCTGTCTTCATAGGAATTGCCACTAGAGTTCTCGGCACAGGCAGCGGTCGTAACCAAGGCACAAGGCACATTGCTATCGAACACATCTCTTACGAAAGCACTACTATCCCATGGCATCCGCGGCCCACTAAAGAAATCACCTGATGCTAGTGCCACATCGACACATTTTTCAACATCAGGTGAATTCATTGAAATGAGGTAATGAAACCCCACTTCTCTATGAATTGTGACATCCACAACTGCTCCCTCCCACCCTCCACTTGAGTAATCAGTCATGGCGTTCAAACGAGTTTCACTTGAACTCATCACAACAATGCCCAATGACCACGGTGAATTAGGTTCAGAATCTGCGGTTACGTCTGCTCCTTTTGCTGGAATTCATGTCAAATTTGAACTAAGTGAGGTTGGCGATTTTGGTTGAAAGATACCCCAATGGATGAGACATACACCATCCACTTTTGATGGTGTAATCCTTGGTGAGATTTCCGACACGGCGATGCTGGAGGCTTCAGTGTCTTTTTCTATGGTTTTTCTTGCTATGTTTTTAGGCTTCAACCAAATCTTCAAAAGAAATTTGGTCAAATGGGTCAAATTCTTCAATCAAATACTAAACAAAGCGCCTTTATATGGCAACCAGCACCACCTAGCGACGGCAACAGATGTTTTGTAAGGTCGATCATTCCGTTGCTGACGCGAATTGCCCCGGCCTCTTCGCGCCTGGCTTTGGCGCTAAACCAGGTGGTGGAGGCAACACTTGTGGTTGAACTATAGGATGAAAGCTGGGAGTGCTGGTTCCTCCCATGACCTGTGGACTCATGTCCTGCTTTGGGTCTTCATCTTCATCAAGATCGATAACTGACAGGTGATTGGAAGTGTAGAGTCCTGTTGCTACACCAATGGAGCTTAGCAGCATGGAAAACCAAAGGTTCGTAAACGCCCAGTCATCACCAGCCACGTAAAATGCAGAGAAAAACCTCAGAAGTCCCCGGCTCGCCATTTCAAGTCATTTCAAGGGGTCCTTCTTTTGCTGGTCAGCTTGACCTATAAGGATCTCTATGGGGGTATGCTGGCTTGAGGCATTGTAAAAAGCAATGGTGATGAATAACCCCTTTTTAAACCGGACCTTACGTACCTGTTTGGTGGACTCTCAGGCAAAGGGTATGTTGACTAGGCATAAATTTCAAATTCATGATGCAAAAAAAAAGAACGTGGTGAAGGTCATGGGTGGCTACAGAATGTCATCTAGAGGCCAGTTATTTCAAGATCTTGCACGCTTGCCAGATGCTATAATACCATACAACATTTAGAATTTAGCAGCGGTTTTTTCAACAAAAACACACCGAAGATATTCCTGGTTTGGCAGGGAACTGCAAGAAGAGGGAAAGCGGAGCTTCAAATGTCTTCTCTTCCAGGAGGATTCGCTGCAGTGGGTTCGAAGCCATTCCCTTGTTCCAAGATTTAACCAGCGTTTGTCGAATATCGCCGCACCTTGTTTGCCGCACTTGAAGGCACATGGAGATCATCAAGACCAGGAGCTGACAACTTGCAAATTGCCAGGAGCCACTCAGGAACAAGGTCGAGACACAAACAATATCCTGCAACAAAGGCTTCAGAGAGGATGCAAAGCAATATATATATATATATGTAATATATATATATATATCTTATATATAATCCCTTGTCATAGGGGTTTGCTAAGATAGTAAACCAGCAACCCACACCACCAACTACCCGTTGGCTGAAACGAAAAAAAACGTGGCTTTCTCTTTGCCAAAGTGTCCATGATCACATCAAGGAGGAAAAATGCAACTTTGCCACTCAACATCACTCTCCCAATCCTTGGAGAAACTCAGTGCAACGTGAGCAGTGTTCAGAACCCTTACATTCCATTTTTGTGTTCGGGTTTGTCAGGGTTCCGACACAAAAGATCATCGTAACCCCCTTTAGGTGCAATGAGGGCTTTGGTCACAAGGAAAAAAGCATTGGTCACTTGACTATATTTCTCCGACACGGAAAACCACTGTTGCAGTTCGAATTTCCAACCAATTTGACCCCCTTCAAACCAGCTCCTGCTGGTTCCTAAAAGATTGAATGCTCTGTTTTCCAGGTATCTTATTCTTTCTTGCCACTGATATGTAGGCATGTCTGCAGCATATTGATATAGTACTTTCCTAAAAATTGGGTGATAGATTTTGATTGTCTATTTGGAAAATGGACAACAAGACATGTCACAAGTGTTCATTTTATCCACATGTTCAACCTTTGCCGCCTCACCAAGCAACCAACCCTACCCCACCTGCAAATTTTTGCAAAGTAAGGTCATCATAAGGGGTCATTCACCACCATGTTCCCTTACTAAGGCCATGTGAAACTTTCTTTGAGGAAAAAGGTGGTTGCGGCGATTACCGAGCTGCAGCACGGAATATTCAAGATGTCCATTTTGCAGTTGTTCTAGGTAAACCCTCGTCTTCTGGTTCACCTGCTTCCGCAATGTTCGATTTTCTTCCACATCCATGAGGGAACACTTCAGGATTTGTGCCAGGGTGTGCACCACCAGCAAAGCACACAGGGCACACATAGGAAGGACAATGTAGATGACAACTCTCAGTTTCTCCGGAGTCATCGGATCGGTAAATGCTGCACAGGTTGTGAAACGCCCATCGCACACGCCGGAAAAAAAGGCTGGCCAACCATCTCGACACTTGCGGAGTCTGACGATGTCCACTGCTCCCAATTGGCAAGGCTCCCTCAACATGTCCGGGAGATCGTTGTACAAGCTGCAATTACGAGATGTATATATCCAAATATCTTCCTTGGTAAAAAAACTTATATTTTCAATATTCGCAGCAAACATCTCGAGATCACACAAGCCTGTTGCATAGTGATCTTCTAGCTGGACGAACTCGAAACTATTCACCACCTCAACTTGTCGGTACACCGTCGGCGGGTCTAAGCAAGAACGGTTGACACCGTCAAAGGCCCAGTTGAAAGCAGGTTTCGATTGTCTATGGGCTCTATGGTATTCTCGATGATACCTGCAAAAGCAACTATAGCTGCCTGCCCTGCAGTGGACATCCTCACCTGGCATCATGGTCGCCAAAACAACAAGGCCACATGCCACCCGCAGAAATAACATTGGCACCACTGTCCTTCTAGCTGGCTTTTGCCGATTGCGAAGGCCAAACGTTGAAAATTGTTGGGGGACCAAGACTGCTTGCACAATTGATCGTGGATCAAGAGCACGTGTCTCCGCGGTGGAATCCTCATAGTTGTACCTTCCAAGTGCTACCACTGCGGAGATCAACAAAGGTAGTGTGCTCATTGCCTGGATTAAGCTGAATGGGAAGCAAACCCGAAAAGCGAACCCAAAAAGAAATACTCCCTGTGTTTTGGGGGGTCACAATGTTACACATACTGCCTTTTTTTTGGAGCTCCCCGGAAAAATGCCAAAATCAAAAGAAATACGAAGAAGACGGCAAGACAAAAAAGTATCATACGTTGATGGAAGAAATCCTGCACCATCTGATATAGAAAATGCACCCGCGTCTGCAGGTGCTGAGGGCGTCATATTTCTCAAGGGTATATGAATTTGGCTTTGGCTGAATGGGGGGTCAATTCATGCCAAAAACCCGCATTCTACAAAAAAAAGGGGCTCCCGCCCTGCCGGGTTGGCTAGAATCGTCAATTTTTCAGCCTCTATTTGGCGGATAGGTGGCTTCAACTTTCAACTTTTTTGCAAATATGAAAAGTCTTTTGCAGGCGCTGTGCTACAAAAGAAGTTCCCCGCCTATTTTCCTGATTCCGGAGCAAAACAGATTTTACTCTAGCACACGTTTTTTTGGGAATAGTTTGCGAAATCCACCGATTTGCCTGACAGGTTCTTCCGGACCAACTTTTGTCAACTTTTTGGGGTGCCAATCTTCGGTCTGTATACCCGCCATGAATCAAATCTATCCAGATTATATGTGCCATGTTTTCGAAATTTCATGCTGGTTATCCCAACTAAAAAAATGAAAAGACAAAAAAAAACAATAATAGCAAAACAGTCCCTGTAACAAGGAAACAATGGGAAAACTAGTCTCCAGTACATATCAAATAGGCCAAGCAACCGGATGGGTGAATTGACCCAGCTGAATCAGCAGCAAAGCGCTTAGTACATCACAAATGATTACGAGCCACGTTGCCCAGGCACGTATGGGAAATTCCTTCTTCACAATCCTTGCTTGGCAAATCAAAAGCTCCCATCCATTCATTTGGAAAATCAATTTGTTTAGCGTTTTTTTGTTTGCAATCTTGGAAACAATCCCTGAAACTAACAGCTTGCACCTGCCAGGAAACTACCCCAAAAGGAAACTAGCCTTCCAACCATCCGTTTTCAGGTTCTATATATGATTCAGGGGGAGGAGTCTATTTAGGAACTTCGCTCAGACAATTACAAGACTGAACTCATTTGCTAGAAAATTGAACTGAAAATAAGGGCAGGCAACAGGAAAAGTACAGAAAAACTACACAACGAAATTTATTTAGTCTGGAATGAAATTGAAAGTAAGTGGGACAAGGCTTTTATGAAAAGCAATGTGGCAATCAGCAAAACCAATCAAAAACCTGAGCATCTCATTTGCGGCCCGCAACTGCAAGACAAGTGAAAATGATTCCATGGGTGATACTGTCTCTATGTGAAACTGTTTGTTTCGAAAAGCGTATCGTCATAGAGAGAGATCGTGTTTGTGTAGAGGTATAACTTTGTTGATTGTGTTTCAATGTGGCATATGGCTAACCAGTTGAGGTTGGTAGTTAATCCCAAGATTTACAAGACTTTTCATGCATCCCTTGCATGGTTAGCTGGATGGTTCATCCACCATCTATCAGTATTTTCCACGCAGTCTGTGCCTAAGATGCATTTGAAACATGATGAAATCTAACTGCAAAAAGAGCCTGACAGATTGCTGGATTGAAAATCCACTGGATTCTCGACTATTCTACATTCCCGAAACTTAATATAGATACCAAAAATGATGGGCCTTGGAAAATGTAGAACACCTCAAATCAAAAAAACCCGTCATTTTGGGTATCTAGCCATTTAATTTCCGAGTGGTAATTCTGATTGTGAGGGCCCTTGACCCCACTGACCTCATCAAACCAATTCATGCCTTCATCATGTCGAAAGAAAATATTGCACAACATCTGCGAAGATGTCCCTCCGAACATGTTGTTGTCATTCGATTGTAAGAATGACATTTGCTGGTAAGTTTGAGTGAGTGATGTTCTTCGACTCCCACTGATTAAGGCGTGAAATCTTCGGCGTGCATACACATCAATTATCGGATATGAAATCAACATGAATTTACCTGCAGAACAGATAGATATTGAGAGAGATGAAGTTCTTCCATACAATCCGAGCGGCATTTTAAACTAACCTGAAATGAAATAGGGCCCTTTAAAAAGGAAGATTCCCCCCTGCTGGTTGCAGTTGATGGACTGCGATGAAATTCACTCCAAATGTAGTGTGGTGAATCAAACATATGCTAAGGCCCAAAAATGGCCCGAGGTGCTTTCTTCAGCATAGCTTTCCTAGCTTGTCACCCTACCTTTCCATGCGTTCAATTGGATTCTTCTGGAGATTTAAACTATCCAAAATTTGACGAGTCTGCCCGGATATTAACCACTATATTATATATATATATATTCATAATAAGTATAACGAAACCAAAGGCGTTTTTTGGTTGGTCTACATAGTCATCCATTCAAATTCATTGGAGCTTGGTACAAACTTTGTCATGGTACAGCCAGTAACAACAACACCTCTAAGGCTCCAAACGCGAAATGAAGACCAGGACTTCGAAGGCGGAGATTCGTTCCGCCGCCCAAGGACCTAAACGTGGGCATCGTTTGGTATGGTGGCACTGTTGAAGGGTAACGTTTTGGCCCGGTTTTCCAGAGCTTCTTTTTGGCAAAGGCCTATGCCAAAAAGGAAAAAAGACCTTCCCTTTCAGTCTTTTACATAAATTGATCAAGAATGGCTTCCCCAGCAAACTTTCGGGCGAGAAAGATTTGTCAAAGAATCGGAATGAAACCACCACCTCCAAAAAAAAGTGCTAAGAATCCTTTTAAAAGACTACCCTCCCAGAAACTATCATAGCACCTGAAAATGGATGGTTGGAAGACTAGTTTCCCTTTTGGGAACGTAACTTTTGAGGGGCTATGTTAGTTTTCGGGAGGGTAACAATTCCCCGCAACAAAAAAAATCCTGCTTGTTATTATTGTATGGCTTCCAGCTGGAGAAACCAAAAAAACACTTTTAGCCAGCGGTAGCATCCTGCCTTTTTTTGGGATCCGAAAATGATAAGATTTCCAACACCACAAAAAATCTTGACTGCCAGGTATGAAAAAACAGGGGTCATGGAAATATGACACCAACCCAAACAATGCACATGTTTAAGTGCAAATCACTCAAAATGTCCCCATAGATCTTAGCATCAAGTTTGATCCCTCCAATAGTTGGGTCCCCATTGAATGACCCCTGAAAAATCCTGGAAAAGTTTCCAGCTTCCATGAAAAACCTCCCAGCTGATACAACTGGAAAAAGTGTTCAACAAAGTTCCCTTGAACCCTCTGTTTAGCTGGCATCAGCTGATTTGTCCAATTTTTTCCACACTGGATTTCACCCATGGCGAATATTCAGAAATTTGACACTGTTACCCTAAAAATCCTTGGGATGTCATGGGGTGTCAAGTTGCCACCTGTTTTGAGGCTGCAGAGGTGTCATTGGGAGGGTCTGGTGTTTCCATGCCAAAGAAGGGCTCAGGATTCTTAGGGTAGTATAGAACAGTGTGCAAAATGACGAAATCTCAACTGAAAACTGAACACTTCAGTGGTTCACCTGAACAACCGGAAACCAAAAGTCCACTACATCCAATGAAAAACTGGTTCAAGTTGAAAGCAAATAAAACAAAAGGATCCTTACAATAGCCTATCACAAGGAGAATGTTCAATCTCCTAAATAAACTAAATCGGCGGGTCTAATCCGCAGTCCCAAAACCCTAAGCCCTACATAAACCCTAAACCCAATTGCGTTGTTTTGGTTCATTTCTCACATATTCCCCCATACAAAAAGAAAAACTCACCACCGTTGTGGTTGCTGTTGGGTGCCCTGACTGCGATGCGACCAGCGGCAAGCGGCACACACAGAAGCGTCGGACACGTGGCATGGACGCTGAACCTTGGCTCATGAGAATCTAGCCGGCCTCATTAAGGTCTTATTGAGGGTGCCTGTCCCTCACTGGTGTTTTTTGGAAGGCCTTCAATCTTGGTCGGCTACTAGTAATCGCCTCACTTAGGAAATGGTTACTTAAGGGGCTTACAGGCCATTTATAACTAGACTAACCCTTTATGAGGCCGGCTATTAGGGAATTAGTTTCAATAATTAAGGTGGGTTTGTATGGGAGCGATATGGGTGGCTGGGGTCCACTATTGAGGGTCCCTGAAATTTTCCCTTGATACTACTCATTGCCAGCAGGAGATTCTGACCCAATTTTACAGCTTTTCACCGTGACATTTTGCCCAGATTTTCCCATGTGAAGAAAATCCGACTTGTTTGTGGTCCTTTTGTTTTCTGCGTCATCTGACACATGACCTTTTTTTCGACCAGATGGAATCATCTAAAGCAAATGATCCTTGAAAGTTCACATTGAAATTTCTCATACTGCAGTACTGGGTCCCCTATAGTCACAGTTGGATATGTGGATGCAAAATTCCCTGGCAATACGTGTATTACAACTGGGATGAAACATCTGTATTTACAGCTCGGGTTTTACCCCCCTTAATGTTTGAATCCACGGAGAACATCTCAGCAATTGAAGACTTCTTCCTGACTCATCTCAGCGAACTAACCGCATGGACGAATCAATGGTACATACTAAACTGAGATACAAAGAAACTGAAAACGGTGTGTGTTTTCTCCAGAACTGTAGCACCCCACTGGATTTCTGAATTATCCATCAAAAATGGTGAGCTATGTTGGGGGAATTTCCCAAAAAGGAGGCCTGAATGGAGCTCCGAGGAATCAGTGCATTCTCCACATGAGAGATCCATGTTGATTTGGCAAAAATTTGTCCACCAACCAAAAGTGCGGTTACCAATGACATTGACCATTGGTGTTTGAATGTGCTCAATCTTATTTTGTTGTAGAGGTTTATTGGTTGGATGACAAATATAATCTATCTCACGGCATGTTGTTTTCAAAGCTTCCCCAATTTTTGTCTTGGATTTGCTTAAGATGATGTAAAAAAGTTCCAGCGGTGAAAAAAAGTGATTTACGATGGGGTGTTTATGTTGTGGATTTATCACCAGGTCTTCAAACCATTATCACTAGCAAGCTGGGGCTTCCGGACAATCACCAGCCATCACTCGACTATGAGGTGCACCTGAACAGAAAGATCAATGGCAATCCAGTTCGGAGCAGATCGGCATTTTCTTTTGGAAGGTAAATTATGGGCTTAACGGCATAACCAGGGTGATTTTTGGTACCAAAAAAAAACGGAACATAACGGAAAGAACAGCGGGTATATGAAAACCGTGGATGATTTTTTTGCAGCACTAAAAAGTTGCCAACTGCAACTAGTCGTGTATGTTTTCTGTCACTATTCCTCATTAAGACCTGACTAATGAAAGGTCGTTCTGTGGGAACCAGGTGGTTGTTTTCCTCCTCAAATGTACCTCAAATGGATGGCAAAATGCTTCAAAACCCATGATGTCTCGAAAGAAATGCATGCTTGTTTGACAAAAGTTCAGAAAAATGTTGGTTAATGCATGTAGGTTGATATGATTTTTCTTCATATATCGTATATTTGTATATGTTTCATGAATTCTTCCATTCATACTTGGAAGTTTGCAACCGCCACCACTCTTGATGTCTTTGACTTCTGACCCCAAAAACCACTGCACCTGGTGCTCGCTGCCCTGCAGCACAACGGCCTGCCGCAAAAATTCTCCCCGTGCTTTTTTGGCAATGATCAATCTCCCATTTGTTCGTTGGTTTGTTCGCGTAGCATGCTTGTCGTGCTTTGTTGTAGGAAAAGATGATCAGAACCGCATTCAAAACAAACTTGGATGCAAGCTCGACCAAAACGAAAGTACAGCTAGACACATCCCCAAGAACCGACGGCTGGACACCCAACAAATCATCAAAAATCCCCATAGTTCAGAGAAACGTCCTCTTCCAAATACACCCGGGAAAACTAACATGACGATCAACAAAAACAAGCATTTGAAGATGAAAATCTCCTCTTTTGGTTAAAAATGGCTTGTTTTGCTAAAAATGTTTATGACAGGGGTTAGTTCGTCGCGGAAAGTTGTTTGACATGCCTCCGATTTCACCGTCTAATAACGTGTTTACTTTCACAAGACTCTCAAGTACGACCATTTCCTATAAGCCCTTCTTGAACCAAGCTCGGGTTGATCAACCAAGGGCAAATTGGTGCTTGGTAAGTTGAGTTGGTGGGTCATTCAACCAATCTTGCTTATATCCAAGTGAGTGCCTCCGTTTTGAAAACAGGATTTCCTTAGCAAATCAAGCCCTTCACCAACATGCTGTCATGTTGATTATCAAAAAAAGTGACTTCCGAAAGCAGCCTCCAACCTCCCCTCTTTTCTCCTAAACATCCGTGGCTCCTTGGACTAAAAGCCGTCTGGACACATCCCAACAAATCGCCACCTGTGTCACGATGAAGACCAGGAAAGGCGGACGTTGCTGCCTCATTGGCCACATTTCCGACAAATTGTTGCACAATGAACAAAACATGTCCCATTCTAGAGTGTGCTTATCTCCAAATACATATATATCCCCTAAGAGTCCAAAGACTATTGATTCAATAGTCGTTCCACGTAAGACTATTTTTTGGTATGGTGTTATGCTGTCACGCTGGATCACGCTGGATCACGCTATGGGACCTTCAATATATCTCATGTAATCATGTATTGAAGAAATTGCACTAATAATCACTAACGCGCATGATGACACCAAACCGCCAAGATCCACTACGCACACTTGTTTTCATCCATCACGTACGAAGCTTTGATTGTCGCATTAACCTTGGTTTCCAGAGGCTGGAAAAGGTTTCCCAAATACATAAGTCCGATGGACAAGTCATTAGTTCTGCTGTTGGCACTTTTTGCCAAGGAACTTTTGTATCTTCCATGTGGTTGTTTGCAGCCTGCCAGCCATTAACAAAGCCAGCAAGTGCCGGCGCAAACAAACAAACAAACAAACACATCAACAAAAATAAAAAACAACAAACAAAAAAACAAGCAAACCAACAACAAGCAAGCAAAGAAGCAAACAAACACAGAAAAAAACAACAAACAATGAACAAAAAATGAAACAAACAAACAAACAAACAAACAAACAAGCAAACAAACAAACAAACAAACAAACAAGCAAACAAACAAACAAACAAACAAACACAAACCACCAAAGAACTAACCACCCCAAAACAAAATGACAGAGAAAATGCACCCATTACATGCAGAGGCTGCCTTAGCTTTCCCATACGAAGAATCCAACGCCGTCGCTTTTGTACTGGGGCTCGGATGTAAATATCTCAGATGCACAAACTAGAAGCCAGAAGATGCAAAAGTGCAAACATGAATTTTTGGACTTTGATTAAGAAGGCAGTACAAGTGCCACTAGACTGGAATGAAAGCACTTTAAATCCAAGAAACTCTTCAGCCAGTTCATTGCGTCCTCGTCCACCCAGCAGGCCACCAAACGTGGATTCAAACCTCAACTTTACAGCAACCACCCCAAATTCAATGAATCGATCCAAGACCTTCAACACAAATTAGGACCAAGTTACGCTGACTCCGAATGTCCCTTAACAAATGGCCAAACGCCCGTGTTTTTGGGCTAAACAGCCAACTGTTGTCAAAATGGCAGCAGATATCATATTGGGTAAGATATTTTCATCAAACAAACTTTTCAATGACAAAACGTAATTTGAATTTTCATGATTTTCCAAACCACGCTGTACCACGCCAGAAAATAGTCTTTCCACGCCAGAAAATAGTCGTTCCACGGTCAAACCACGCTAAACCACGCTGCTTTTGAAAGTGTCACCGCAGGTTAGATCTGATCCCATTTGGTTTTTATAGCTAAAGCATGTTTGGAATTAGTGTACACTCCCAGATCCTACACCGGGCGCCTCCTGAATTAAGTGACTGTGCTGGGCCAACTCGTGTTTACTATGGTAATCTATGGTATTCGATTACATTGTTGTTGTTACAACGCGTGGTCGATATTCGAGATATGATGTCAAACAATTGTTACCTACAACACGAAAGCCCTTTCAAAACACAGCCAACAACAAATGGGGTTATGGCCACTGCAAAATCAACTAGTCAAGACCCGGCCACACAGGCTCATATCGCCCAGCGGCTTTCTCTTTCAGAAGAACCGTTTTGATACACCCTAGCTCTGCCTGCTTCCAAACTTGGAGATGTGTAGCCTTAGGTCATTACAACCACATGGCCCAAAAACACATGATCTCATTCCTAACATGACTACCCTTCCCCTACCACATCAAATTCCACGGATCCATATACATCCTAGCAGCTGAACGAATAAGCCATTGAATGTTTGCCTTCGCTGCCGAGGTGTCCTTGTAGAGATCTAAGGGAATATTGCCACACACGCCAAAGAAAGAGATACCAACAGCAATCATTTTTACACTACAATCTACTATTGATGTTTCCAATGCCTTCCCTCGAAAAACCAAACCAAGTCACACAAATGATGGTCCAGTGGGCTATGGCATCAAGGGGCCATCCTCAACCATGATGCAAAACGGGGCCATGCTAAGGGGTGATTATTTGAACCCCACCAATCAAGAATCTGATTAATTTATTCAAGCGTCGTTTTTAGTTCATAGTGTCCTCCATGGCTCTGGGCACGGTTGGATTCCCCGGGTTAGACCAAATCCATTGAATATATTGAATTCTGATTAGTTGTGGTTCCCAAAAATATCAAATAAACAAGATAAGATCTATACTATATACTATATCATTTTCATGTCTTTGTTGTTGAAGTGTTTGCAAATGTTTCGGTTCCACCCAATCCCCCCTTTTTGGGGAGGGGGCCCCCTTCAAGCCAAATCATGGCCGGAAAACATGGAACAAGTTCACCAAATACACCTTAGTGGCCGGGGGGTGAGGGAGTGACAATAAATAGTCGTTCGTGAGAGACTATAAAATAAATAGTCGAGGAAGCCTAGGGTATCTACATACAGCCCCAAAATCGAACATAGAACTTGAAAATGGTCATGTAATCCAGCTTTTTTGGGTGGAAATGCTAGTGAATCATGAATCCAACCATCCATTTTCAGAGCTTTTGCTGTTAGTTTTCAGGAAGGTATTTCCTAGTTGACCCTAGGTGATTCTCAATTGACCCATCCTTGGTTTTCCCGGTTTACTCATGGTGATCACCCAGAAAAACTCTGAGCGACCCTGACAGTCTCTTCACAGATCTTACATCCAAAGGAGAAGGTCAGCGGTGGAGCACAAGCTGCCACAGCCTTAGGAATCAAAACCCACCTAACCACAACGTACCTAACCTGTCGAAACAAACTGCACGGTATGTATAGGTAAATATGAATCTGGAGATACACTGAAACTTTGAAAACGCATGTGTATGATATGTGAATACATTACAGTATATAGAGGTATATCTACCAGTATTCTAAATATACATACAATCATATACATATGTATATATATATATGATTAGCCTCTTAATCAACGTACCACTACGAGAAAAAGAAACTATAAAATAAATCAACAAGTCCTTCCATGTTCTAGATGAAGTTTCGCTCTCCAACCGGGTGTGGTACAGTCAAGTCTGCATCCACGCAGATCTTACCTGGTAACGGATCTGCGTGGTCCCCAAAGAGTTCAGGTAGGCTCCAAGTTCCAGACACCCAATGAAATTGATTGGAAAAAACATCTCAGGCAATGTGCTTTACAGAGTGGATCCCCTGGAGGTCGTTGTTACCCGTTTGAAAAATAGCAAACTTCCGTTAATGATTTTCACCCGTACTTAATTAAAAGAATGGGTGGCCAAGGACTTCCAGACTGGAGTGAAACTAAAAAGGACATATTGGGATTCTTGGATTTTGAGGGCACCAGTGTTTAGACACATCCTTGAAATTGTATTTTCTAATTTGAGTAAGGAAACAAAGACCTTGACTGATATGAACCACGAAATACTGGCTGGTTAGAAACTAGATCCCAAAATTTAATGATGAAAGAAAGACGCCTATTATAAATAGGTTCATCCCCGCGACACAACCTAAACAACGTTCGGGCCCTTTTTTCAATGCTCATCTAAAAAAAACTTTTTAAATTTTGGGGGAGTATGAATTACAAATGGTGCTCTGGGCGGATGATTATTCTAGTTACACCAACCTCTAAATTGCTTCGAAATGCTATTGAGCTGGTTCTTCGATGGGGGGGTGATAAAAAATATGAAAGATGATGGATTCCCGAAAATGGTGCTCATCTAAAAATTCTGAGGAATAAAAACGACATCGTTGGATTCTATTTCCAAGATTAACTCAAACAAGGCTCATGTCCCAATTCGCACACCAAAAAAGTCGTTTCACCTTTATATATAGCTAAAGTTATGGCCGATCCACTTCAAAAAGAAGGGGCCTACCATTTGGGATCACTAAGGTACAAAAAAACATAAAAAATCACTCCATTCAAAATGATTCGGTTTCTTTGTTTGTTTGGTTGCCCCACCTGCAGCCTCACAGTGACGAAGGCAACTCTCACCTCTAGCGGAAGGTTCTCCCCCGGATTATGCCGGTGGTGTTGAGGGAAACCAATGGTTTTCACAAGCCCTTAGTAAGGTCGGCTATTTCTAGGGAGGTACGTTTGGGTGGGCTTAGGTTGACTTGCCATTAAACAAGAGATGCTTGGCTCGAAAAAAAAAAGCAAATGGACTGTGAAGTCACATTCACACGTCAGCTTGGAAAAATGAGTAAAGAAACAAGTTCCTGTAAGAACCACAAAACAAGCACTGTGAAAGGTATGTGTTTTTTGCGAAGAAAGCTATCATAGGTGTGTTGAAGATGAAAGGTGTTTAAACATTGAGAAGGTGTGGAAGAAGAGACCTTAGCCCAAAGTGCTGATTTTTGACCTCTCACAGATTTGGGACAAAATTGGTCGAAGAGCCCCACCGAAGGTTGCACACTCGCTCGTCATTTTTCATCGAAACGCCTACAACCACTACTTACATTTCCAAGTATCATCTTTGGCTGATTCCCAGACGTGAATTGGCGAAGACGTCTGCCCAACATCTATATACCATCCTTTTTAATGCAATGTCCCTTGTAACGAGGACCCTCAAATCTCCCATCCAGAAAAAGACTCAATCTTCAGTGGTTCCCCATGGCCCTTAGTAATCAAACTCCAGCCACCAACTTCACCCTTACCCTTGGAAGAGATTCCTGGGGGGCACCCTTCCCAACAAAATGATCCCTGAACAAGGATGGAAAGAACTTACAGCACCAACCAAATATAAGGTTTTCAGTACTATTGGGTGGTCAGCACCATGATTCCGAAACAATGATGAAGTGCTGGTTTTTCCAAGCGAATGATTGGGGTTCTTCACATACACAACCACCACCACCATCACCATCACCATCACCGCCGACTACCCACAAACGACTCCACCTAAAGGTGCTGCACTCAACGATGCCTGAGATTCCGTTTACTGGTTGGCTTTTGACGGGATCCTTACATATAGTGGCTTATGAAATAATCATCCCTATATAACTGTCTATGATTTCATCCCCATCTTCAAGAAAGGACCAAGGTTGGTCACTGCTCAGCTGAAAATGATCAAACTCAAAAATGGCAAAAAATGTGAACTACTGTCTTTGTTCTGTGTCAAATTTGATTTCATCGTATTGATTCTCAAAGGGGTACCCTCTCTGAAACTAACAGCAAAAGCCTCCGAAAATAAACAGTTTGCCGGCACAAACTGTTAGTTTCGGGGAGGGTAGCTTCTGGCAACAAACAAAACCATATAGAGATGTATCAACGAAGATTCTGGGTGCATTTTGTTGGCATTTCACCAACCTAGAATTTTCCGGGAACCGTTTCGAAAAAGCCATTCGGAGGATTCCCTTACTTTCTGGAGGTTTTTACATCGTGTGATGTCGACTTTGGATTCAGGAAACCAAACAATCCAAACCAAACCTTAAATAGCATTCAAAGTCTCATAATTCGGAGTTAGATACTTGGATTTGCTTAAAATGCTTGGAACAGGCTCCAAAAACATTCTCCCAAATGATGGTTTAATGGTGATGTACCAGGGTAAAAAGTAAAAAATCACCTCAAACAAATCAAAGTAATTCGCACTTAGATAGGTAGCAACTTTTTGGTACCTGGAATTGACTCATCACTTTTAGGTTCAAACTTATGATTCACTCTCGTATCTCATTCCCATTATGGTTATGAGGGCTAAAAGATTCACCTGGAATTGTTTTTTTGATTGTGAGAGTTGCTTACAATTTGTAATTCACCGTTGTCGCGAAAAAATACTTGTGGAACGCGGCCTGTCAAATGATGACTTGTCCAGTCCTCATGTTGTTGCAATCTAAAAATGCCCACAATCAAAATCTCAAGAGACACTCATCAAATGTACAAAAGTTGTAAATTCTGTGTACCAAACTTCTTGCCATCTTGAAATTTTGCCATGAATATCCTTCTACAACCACCCACCTTTCGCAACAACCCATGAGCCCAACCGAATCACCGAAGATGTCCTTCTCACATTTTGCAGCCCAGGATACTCCAGGAGGTAAAGGTCGATGCGGAGGGAGTTGTGGATCACTGGCATGGTCCTTGAACTGCTTGGCTGTCCTGAAGCAGCAAAAAAACACCAAAAATGCAGGTACTGGACCTTATTTTCGGCTATTGTGGGGGTGGGTGTTCCCTTACATAAGCCTTGCATACAGCTGAAAAAAGGTGAGAACCTCCATTTTAGGTACCTGAAATGTTTGGTGAAAAAACCCAAGCCGTGGCGATGATGGTATTATACGCAAACCTGAATCGTCCTTAAGACTTCGTTGGGGTACAAAGTGGGCGACCCTACAATAACTATAAACGGAGTTATGGGGCTCCTTATAAATGGTGGAAAATAAATGGGTAACTGGGGATTTTTCACCCCTATAAGTGGAGTTTTGGGACCCTACTTGTAACTGGTGGGGGCCCACTTTGTAGGGGCAGAACAGTTTTTCGAAGTCTTATTTTCGTAAGACAGTTGGGATCACCCATACACACAAAATGTTGATGTTATTCGGACAGATGTGAGTCCACGATTGGCCGGCTTTTTGAGGACCCACAGTCCAACGGCTGCAAATCCTTTTCAAAAAGAAGGACTTTTGTTTTTTAGAGAGTCGTTGGGTCTTTCCTAAGCCCGCCAGAAAGATTATGCATTGGATATACGTTGGGATGCGAAGCCCCTTCCATAGTATCGGTCGGTGGATCCCTATCATGAACCTTTTCTTCCCACTGCCATTGGGTCGGGTAGGACCCCAAGGTAGATAGATAGGATAGGATAGATAGACAGATTTGATTGAATTAGATTAGCTTTGATTTGATTAGGATAGACTAGATTTAGATAGTCACAACGACTCGAGTCCAATCAGATTTGCAGCTATCATCAAGAAAAACCTCCAACTTTGGTTCCAAACTTTTCCACCCAAAAAGAAAACAATTCTGCTTTTTGATCATACACTCCCGAAAACTAATGGCAAACGACCCTAAGAATCATGGAACGATTTTCAGGGATTTAGACCTGTCCAGCCGTCAATTTTCTACGCGAAGGTCTGAGAGGTGAAAGTCAAAAAAAAGATGAAGCGCGCGCCCCTACTAGTTGTAAGTGCAGTTGTAACCCCTATGAATGGCCTTACAAATAGGTAGCTGGGGTTGCAACCCTACTTACAGGAGTTATTACAATCCATTTTACAACTATTAGGGGCCCACCTTGCAGGTTAAACAAACCATGTCCATCCTTCTCCCTCCCGAGGCCCCCCGGCAAATGAGGAGCAACAGCACCTAGGGAGGATCCAATTTCATGCTAGGAAACTTAGCCAGATTTGTTGTCCCAAGTTTCCAGGTGTCAAAAAAAAATGACGATTCTTGTGTAACCGTTTTTGAGCCCAGTCCTCATAAACCATGAACTGATGATTGAAAAGAGATAAGGATTATATTCCAACTTCCTCAATTTGATGTCGGTCCTGGCTGCTTCAAAGAGTCGACAAAGATTTGCAAAAAATAATATTCTTTTTAACAACATGGGTTTCATAAGCTCAAAAGACGCCATCTTGGGGGAAACCGCAAAAAAAATCGTCCAATATGAGCAATTCTTTGTTGCTCAGGGCTGAGGTATGCTACCGATAGTACATTCTTAAAGCGGTGATCACCATCTTCATGCATCTCTCCTTCCAACCGCAAAAAAAAGTCTGCATTCCCGGCCTTTGTTCCAAGAAAGCAGTTCCCTTCACACCAGCCAACCAAAAAAACAAGCAACCAAAGACACAAGTTGTCAAAATCCCCATCCCCTTTTCCAAACGACCATCCCCAAGAAAAACAACAAGAAAAAAAATCTGGAAAAAAATCTGCACCTGTGAAGGAAGTCCATCGCCACTGAGATTTTTCAGTACTTTCCAATAACTTGGAACTTGGATCTACCACCTCAGGCTGTGAGAAATTTCTTCAACTTAAAGAAGTTCACCAAGAATAATATAGGCTGCAGTAAGGTTTTGTTATACATCAGAAAATTCTCACCAAAAAATCACCAGAAAATACCATGCCATTTTTTGGAAAAAAGATGTAACCTGATAAGACTTTTGTTATACGACACTAGGTAAGTTCCCAAAAAACACCAGAAAAGAATCAGGTTTTTGATGACAGTTTCTAACTAGTTACTCCTCATCCGCTCCATTCCAATTCAACTTGAAGTTCTAGACTCTTTTGATGATCAGCATAAATAATCTGCAAAGATTTTTAAAAAAAGAATATATAAAAGTGTTCCAAAAGAAAAACTGGGCACCCATACCAAATAGAGCACCATATTGCGCCACCAAAAGCGAATCACACCTCAGTTTTCTGTCTGAACACAAGACACAAGACACCTAACATGGTTTCATCGAAGTGCGCGTCCCTCTAAAACAAACCCATTGAACTGTACCGTGGTTGAAGTCACCTTACTATACCAACATTTGGCGTGACCACCCGCAGTTTGGTCACTATAATTTGCCCAAATGTAATATAACTGTTCAAATGTAAATTCATACTCATGTACAAATCAATCCATCCCGGATGTCCCTTTAAAATCATCAACTGTACGTTAAGAGTCACCTTTTTCAACAGGACATGCCGTTTGATCTGAGGTTTTCCCACCGTGGTAAGCACCTCGTGGCCTGACCGAGAAAGTGGATTACTAACTTTTTGCAGAAAATTCCACCAAATTACCATACTTACATTTCAGCATTTTTTTGATCCCCTAAAAAATACCCCTGTGTAAACAAAACTACCTATTCACCTGCATGAGCAGGACTCTGAAGCATCAACGCCGGCAAATTCCATGTTGGAAAAGAGATCTTTTTTCCGGACAATAAATCCTTGAACATGTGGGATTATCCATGCCATGCCAGCTCCAGGAAATAGCCGGCCTTATTCAAGGATTAAGGGACAATGATTCAATGATGAGTTCCATAATCTCTCAAATAAAGCCTTACATTTTCCTGGGGAAACGTGGCATTGGATGGGGTATATACCTTCAAATTCACATGATTTTTTCATATTTGGAAACTTGTAACATGTGAAGGTTCTCCAGGTTTGATTGACGGGTTTTGGTCCCTCATAACGCAGTCGTGGTTGAAGTGAAAGATGATCTTTAAGGCAAGAAGGACCTTTTCTGTGTTGACTCCTGGGGAAGACAAGATTGCAGTTTATTTCCATCAACCCTTATACCCCCATGGACCAAGAAACCCATAGCAAAAAACAAAATTCCCCCAAAACGAAGTGGTGGAACTTCTTCACTTTCCAAAACAAATCCACCGGCGGCGCTGCGCACCGATCACTGGCGAGGCGGAAATACTTGGCCACTTCGGCCCACGCCAAGGAGCCTCGGAGCGCGACACAAAGGCTAACCCCCCTGTCCACTGTCCACTCCCAACCCAACATGTTGACTTGATGATTTTCCCTTTCCCGGCAACAGCTCTGGACCTTTAACCAGCTCGCACCTGTCTGAAGCCATGTTTTGATTTCGGGAGAATGTTTTTTTCAGAAAAAAAAAACATGCCTTTTTACTTTCAATGGAAGTATAGGTAGCCATAGCATACCATATCTCTACCTAGTTCTTTTAACGCTGGACTTCATAAACATAGCACCCCCCCTCCGCCCAATTTCCTGTGTAGAACTAGGTGCAAAGGCAAAAGGTTTCACTTTAAGTGGGTTCCTTCGAGACGAAATTCCTCCTGAAAAAAAAACTCAAAAAGCCCTGTGAACAGGTCCTAGATCCACCCCCCTCACTCAGCAGCAGCCCAACAGCCACCACCAGGATTACCACCCCTTTTCGGTAGGGAATCCTATAAACCTTTTCTTTGCCACTGGCATCCGGTGGGGTGGCTCAATCCAGGCTATGCTGAAGTATCGGGTCTTGAAAGGATGAATTTTCAACCCAAGGCCTTTGAGAAAAACAGTGCTGAGCTCCCACGCCCGGCACCCCTGCCGCCTGCCAGCAATTCTGTGGTTCAGAGTCTTGGGCCCCTTTTTCAAGCGTGGTGTGTGTAGGCAAATTAGTCCAATCCCTAAGCCTGAATTGGTGGCGGTTTGGGGGGGCTCCCTTACTAAGTATCATTCGGGGTGACCTCGGCTGAGGCACTTTCCCAAATGAATCATGGTCCCTAAATGCCATAGGGAGCCATATTGGCTGAATCTTCAGGTTTCTCTTTTTTGAGCTTCCTTCCAGTGCAGGCATATTGCATCTTGAGAGAATTTCTCTGCTCACCAGAACCAAGACCTGTATTGTGGTCATCGAGTGTATACAGTGTATATATAAGAGAATTTCCAACAACTTAGTACACTTGATAAAACCTCTGATAAACTTACCTCGCAAGTACTCAAAAAATAGGCGCTCGTATATGTCAAATCTAAAACCAGAGTCATACTTGTTTGCCAGAGGGTAATCAGAATTGTATATACAAAACCTTGGGTGGTTGTACTGTAGATGGGCAAATTCAGGCTGACCGGTTAGGAGTTATAACACGGTAAACGATAGGATATCTATCATGTCAACTGTGCTCGCCAGATGTTGTCCACAGAATACATCTTCTAGGGCCATAAAATCAACCATTTCCTATCGCATTTCAAACCAACAAAAAGGGAATGAACCGTGAAAACGACGCACCCCAGAAAGGGGGACATGAACATCGCAAACCCTGAAAAACCCGAACTTTTCCCACGATTTGAGGTCCACTGTTGCAAGAGAAAAAGGTTTTGGTTCCCCTGACCGATGTCAAGACCAATCGTAGAGGCGCTTGCATCAACACCTGCAATCCACTGTGCTGATGCGTCTGGATGTCTCGCCTAGAGGTTAGTCAAATGGTTATTGCAGTGGATTGCACAGTACCCCCCAAAAAAAAATAGAAAAAATATATAGAGATAGATAGAATTATACACATAGCATAACATCAATTATATGGTATCTCAGTCATATCATATCTATACTACTATTATAAACATTGATCATAACTTTCTTTAAGACATCCTTTAGCAAAGGGCTACAACTCTTGGTGACCTCACTTTGAGGGGTTTGGTAACTGAAGGATAATGCGAACGAAATCTACGAGTTTTTTTTTCATGGTGTAAAAAGAAAGACATTCCCAAAGCCGGCGGATGTGTTCTTTTTGGGGAAAATGTCTGAACTATGTGAACAGTGGAAAAGAAATTAAACTCAAATTTGTATACTGTATACTCCCATGGGTTCTTCGTAACGGCAATGTTTGAAGACATGCAAAGACATCAAGCAGCACTTCGCTAAAAATGCTCCCCCAATCCAACATCTTGAATGATCTCAGGGCATCTTTGATGAAATCAAATCAAGGAAAAACACCACACAAAACAATGACAGGGAAAAAAGGCCTCAGACCTCAGGTTTTCTAACAGAAAAAAAAACTTTTGCTCAAAAAGGTGCATCTTCAAAATGGAAAGAGGTTTTCTTGCCTAAGTAAGGCTTGACAAACATGTCCAAACATGCTTGAGGATAATTGTCTCATTTGACCAACACATGCGAAAAAAATAAGAACAAGAAAATCTCCCAAAACCCCCACAAGCTACCATCCAGTGTTGTTTCTGGATTCCATGTTTTCCTGTACCAAGCATAGTTAAGCTGGATAATATGAATATAGGTCGTTCAACTCTTGATCAATGTGAATCTTGGTGGGGAGATCACAAGATGTATCTATTCTGATATGATACCTGATATGTGATACAGCTTGTGTAAATTTGGCGCCACCAGCCCCTTCCATCAGTTCCACATCCTCCCTTGTATTTGATACATCTCAACCAATCAACCAGTGCCTGGCGTGGACGGTCCTCCTCCTCAGTACAAACTGTTTTTTGGAAGAAAATCTCAGATGTAGACACCCCAGATTCATCCAAAATTGGTATCTGCGGTGATTGAAATTGATGGATATCAAGCAGGTGTCGGGAGTCAAGTTATGGGGAGAAGTCAGACATTCAACACGAATCTCTCCCCCTTACACCCCCCAAGTTTAACAGAATCGCCCCTGAAAAAAGATTATTGAAAGACGATCCTTTCCTTCTGGTTCCCAGTGAAATTTCAGTGGCAAACCGTGGAACTCGTGGCAAGTGAGTCGGTTTAGTACACAGGATCCCCAAACTCGCCGTACAAAATATCATGTCATGCTGGTGACCGACGTGGAAAATCGCATCCTGGGGGCCTGGGGGGTGGAGAAAACAGATGCTGACAACTGTTCAAACTCCCAGCCCCTTATCCAAGCTTCACTTTACAACTCCTTCTTTGGAAAAACTTGGATTCACCAATCATCAAGGGAAAGATTTCACCACCATCAGGACCATAATCCCTATAGAATAATCCCAGTTCATAAGGCCGGCAATTTCCTGCAGGAAAACAGTGGCAGCCAGGGAGGGGTGAGCCCCTGAAAAAATGGTTCATGTCACCAACCCAACCAACCAACGGGAAGTTTGGCCACACAAAAAACTGAGCTTCCCAAACTTCCAGAAAGGCCGGCCTCACTGAAAAACGTGGGAAAAAAACACCTTCCATGTTTTTTTCAAGTTGAACTTCCCCTCCGGTAAATAGCATCGCGAAGTCACAATTTTCCTAATCCTGGTGACGGCATGGCGATTACATTGCAACCGGTTCTTTTAAGCCATGCAAACGAACCATGCATAATGTTTTTCGTGCAAACTTTCTGGTTGTACATACATTCCCCTAACAAAAATGGAACAAACCTGAAAAATGTGTCTTTTTAGCAAAGGTATTGTGGTAAGTTACCAAAACTCAGACTTGACTAGGAATATGCCAGAAAATCTATCTGAAACTAACAAATATTGCCCGTGAAAATCAAGGGTTGGTTCGGATGAAATTTCCTTTTGGGGCAAGCTCGGCCTATGTTCAGGGGCTTTGGCTGTTAGTTTCAGGGAGTGTATCTCTCTCAAAATTTGGAGCAAAGTTTCCTAGCTCCAAAACGTCATATCATGATTTGAGATGGGAGTTTCTTCACGGCTTTTTTTTCCGCACCAGGAGGTCTAACCAAACTGAATTGCCACTGATACTAAGTGAAGGGTCCAAATATGGTGACTTTCTATCATGTTGACTTGGTACACCTTTCCCAATTTCCCACTTTTAACTGAGAAGTTCCATTCTTCTAAACGAAACTTTAGCTGTATGTTTTCCACACCAACAAGCCGATGTTTGCATGAACTTTACCTACCATTCAGAGGGCACCTCATATCTCTGTTGAAAGGATCCAATGAAAAACGGCCCTTTGTTAAGCGCAACATGTTGACACATTTGACCCTTTCTTACTTTTCCCAATAGCTAAAGAAAATTGAAATAAAGAACACCTGAGCAATGAAAAAACCCTCTTACTTTCCATTATACTGGTTGGTAAATAGGGATCCCTTATAATGTTTATTATAACCCCCACATAACTGGGTAGTATAATGCCTGGAAAACAAGTTCGCAAATTTCCAAAAATTATTGATCGGTGATGCTTGGAAAAAAAATAGTGGTAAAATCCAGTGGAAAACTAAATTTGTGTGAAATCACTTTGCATAAACACCGCCCCAGCCAGGATACTGGCTCATCAACACCAGGATTGCCCTGAAATATTATTGCATTTTTTAGGATCCAGAATCCGTATGCCTAACGATTGCAGGGGTACATAGATCGAACAAATCACCACAAAAATCAAAGAATTCTCAGTCACCAAAGTCATCCAAAATTGATTCCCCTTGTGGGAAATCATCCGATCTTTTGCGTGTTTTTCCATGGAATTTTCCCAAACACCGAGCGACTCATAAGCTAGAAGTGCATCAAGCTGAGCTACCTCGTTGTTCAGAGTATGGTGTTTTGGCCCGCTTGGAAGATGGGACCCAATAGAAAACGTCCCGATGGCGGGTGTTTTACTGGTGCCTTTTCTAGAGCTGGAGATATATATATATATATGGATTGTCTCTATTCAATGTAAGATTGTGTGTTTTGTTGTTTGGCTTGAATAAGTTAAATTGTTGAACTGTTTTTTCTGGTTCGTTTTGGGTTTTGTTAGTTAGAGCAATGGTGGAATCAAAAAGTAATTTCATGTTTTACCGCCAACCTCACGATCCATCATTTTCAGATGAGGGGAAACAAGGTTCACCAGGGTGAATTTAGAACTACCAAGGGCTTCCATTGATACACGAATCTGTGTTGGGTCCTGCCAAAACACCGTTAATGAAGGGCCCCTACTAAAATGGTGATGATTGTTTTTCCCACTAGTACAGATTTTTGGATGAAACTCACCTGACACCTTTTCGAGCTATTGCGGGAAGATTTTTATTATTGCAGACTTTGGTGCAATGTTTTGATTTTTGGATCAAGTATTTAAGACCTTTAATATGCAACAAAAACATAAAGATTATGGAAAGCATTTTTTGAAGAGGAAATCAGTTTTTCCAAAGAGGTTTCTGAAACAGACTTCCTCTCAGCATTTGTTTTGAAGGAATCATGCTTCTGTTTTTTTTGCTTTAAAAAATTCACCCTCAAAACAAACATCCATCCATCCAGTTCGCACAAAAAGCCCACTGACTCGAGTTCCCAAACGGAACTGACAGGTTGGCTGTAGAACATGCCCTGATGGCCTGGCCTTAAAAAACACATCAGCAAAAGCATCCATAACAGCTTCGGGTGGTCGCCGGTATCGATTTTCTTATATGATCAGATTTGTTGCAGAAAGTCCATGTTTTCAAAGATCTTCAGGGGTTTTTCTGTAGGCGATTTTTGTACAAGTGTGTTTTTGGTAATGATAAACGAAACATGAATTTTTGGTCAGATGATGATGATGATGATGATGATGATGATGATGATGATGATGATGATGATGATGATGATAATGATAATGATGATTTGGGTCCTGCCTAAACACCGCAAAAGTGTAAAAATGCAATAGATTATTTACTCACTGCTACAGGGTTTAGGGATGCCCCAAATGATGATGACGATGATGTTGCAAAACCCAAAACATTGGATTGAGGTCACGCTGCAATCTTCGCACCTTTCTTACACAACATCTGAGCCAAATGGAAAGTTCTAGAGAGGTTGAATGGATGTGTTTCTCTTTCCAAAAATTTCCAGGGTGATAAATGAAAACATGGTCTGAAATGTTGAATCCAAAAGAATCATTATCACCGAGCTGGAAAAATATAAGCAACTTGGATTCATCGAATCATATTACCATATGTTTTCTGAAGGTGGACTTTCATCCAAAAAAATGAGTCAACTCATTTCGTAGATTCGCATTTCTGAAAGGTGCTTCGTGCAAAAAACTTTGACATGACGGTCAACCCATGTCGACTTCGGGGTGGGGTTTCTAATCGTCTGAATCGTCTCAATCGTCTAGTCCACAACCCACCCTCCCCTGTTCCGGGCAACAAGGTTTCCACACCAACGCCAAAGAAACCACTCTTCATAGCTTTCTGCCTGCGAGGCAAATCAATTTTTCGTGAAAAATTTCAGAAATCTCAAGCTAGAAATCTCAAGCTGAAAAACGTTCTAATACTTTAACTTGCACATCTATTGCATTCATGGTATCGGAAAAGGAACAAAACGAGTTTTGCTATAGAATGGCATCCTTACGCAAATGATTGACGCATACACTCTCAGATATGTATGTGACGTAAGATGATGTAAATCGGACAGAAACAATTATTCTACTACATGCCTACTATGACTTCTTGATATACTACACTAAGGTTAGTAGAAAAAGGTCATGGAAACTACAAAGACTTGTGGGTGTGGCGACGTGTTTTCCTCCAGCAACACTGTCAGGTCAAGGTTAATCGGGCTTCCCCTCCCAGAAACGAAATGTAACAAAATCTTGGTGGTCACTTTTACTCGGAATGGGAGCATCTCCACCTGTGTCACTTTCCAACAACAACAACAACAACAACAACAACAACAACAACAACAACAACAACAACAACAACAACAACAACAACAACAACACACACACACACACACACACACACACACACACACACACACACACACACACACACACACACACACACACACACACACACACACACACACACACACACACACACACACACACACACACACACACACACACACACACACACACACACACACACACACACACACACACACACACACACACACACACACACACACACACAC